>WOGL01001736.1:0-10863 GCA_015342145.1 Leptinotarsa rubiginosa | reverse complement strand
TTCGCTAAGTTGAAAATTGTGTTACTGTATTATACTATTTGTTTTCATATTTTCATTTTAATCAAAATGAAAATTGAACACCATCTTAAATACCTATGTCTCACTCTTATCAAACAGGTCTACAAACGATTGATATATCAAACAGAACTGGTCGAAAGCTGAATAATCCTTGACTGTGTCCTTGCATTGTAATATAGTGTTTGTATTTTTATTTTATCTTATTTTAAGTATAATGACAAATTATAATAGTTGTACATGTTTAATTACATTTACGATTGAATATGTTCGTAATCGATTATTTGTTATTCATTTTATGTTTTTGTTTAACTACTTCAATATATGTATGTATATATGCCCATTCACACCAAATTTGTATTTCGAAACAAGTATTCACTTACTTATCGATAATCTCGTCATTTATTTGAACTTTCAATTTGTACTTCTCATTTGTATTTATATTTGGATCTTAAATAAATAACATATTATATTATTCTCAATACAACTGACCTTTTAGGTTTTACTGTTTCTGTTAAATTTGTGTGTTGATGGAATTAACGTTGAGTCCAGAGTAATTCGCTTATTGCATAACACATATCATACAATGACAAACGCCGGTTACATTCGTGTTACAGATCCGGACGATGCCTTGACGTCCTTTACATAAACATACAAGAGTACCACACGTCCCATGTCCCATAGTATCATACTGAGTGTGCCCTTCCCCTGCCTTCGGCTATATGCCGCGCATATATATTTTAGGTTATTGGCGGGAGGTTAAAATTGTAAACCTCAATACATTGCACTCCTCCCTTGCTTAAACAATAAACATATCCAAAAACTTGAATTTACTTGGCGCACTCCTAGGTCTACTAGATCTCCTTATTTCTAAGTGGGGGTTACAAGTTTCTACTGAAGTGAATTCGGATGTGTTACTATAATGAACATTTTTAGTTTCCTTAACCTCATTGCTATTCAACCCAACAAACTCTTCAAACATATTTTTGGTTATAATTGACCTATCTGTAAGAATATCACCTTCAACAATGTGTCTCCCCAGTGGTTACATGGTCTATTTTCGGGATATATGTTACATCGTTTTCTTCGCTCGTGATATTTCTTGTGGAAATGTTTCCACCTACCCTACTGACCTCATCAATCCCCTGCGAGGCTTCTTGCTCCTCCGTTTCGCAGTTCTCTCTCCCCCATTTTTTCCGAATTTGTTTTGTTTGTCTTTTCCATAATTGTCCCGTTGGAAGCTATCTTCTTTTGGATCAACTCCTTAGCCCATTTGTTCCCGGAATTTGTCTTGTAATCCTTAATCCACACTTCCTCTTCCTCTTCGAAGGTTTTTAGAATCTTCCTTTCGGAAATTTGTTTTTCCTGCCTTCTATTGGTAACATTTGTCTCTTCTTGTGGCCTGTTGATTCTTTGATGTAAAAGGCTCAACCTCGTTTTGACTGGGCGTCCGAACATCAGCTGTGCAGGTAATGGTTCTGTTGGACAGTGCTCTGTATTCCTGTAGTTTATTAAAAGAAGAGAGACGAATATTTGTAGCTGTACTCCTTTTTTCGACGGATCTGCTAACACTGTCTTGAGTTCATTTTTGAATGTTCGAACCATGTTTTCAGCGGCTCCGTTACTTGCTGGGTTGTATGGTGGTGAAGTCAGATGCTGAATTCCATTCCTTTGAGGAAATGTTTCGATCTCCTTTGATACGAACGATGGACCATTGTCAGTCACTACAGTGTCTAGTAGACCAAACCTAGAATATCTCTGTCAATTTCATCTCCCTGTTCCTAATTGTGATAGTCCTCATTTCAAATACTTACTTCTCGACACTTCGTATAAGTATCATTAGCAAGCAGAAAGTACCTCTGTTGTATGGAACCTAAAAAATCCAAATAGACTGGCTCCCATGGCATTTTCCTAGCAAGGATTACATGTTCTCACATGCTTCTCCACCTCCTGATCGAAACCGGACCACCACATATATGATCTTGCCAAGCTTTTCGTTTTCACTATGCCTAAATGGCTAGTGTGCAGCTCCTCTAATATACGTTGTCGGAATCACTGTTCAAAGTCCCCATAAAATACACCCATGTTCCACCATTAGTTCGGGCAACTTCTGCGGCCAACCCTCTTCTATGAATATGAAGGTGATTGAAAGTCATCATGAAACCTCTTCTATGAATTTCTTCACCATCCTGAGTTTTTAATCTGTACTCGTTGCCGGGCGTACTCTCTCGTTATCCATTATTGGCCTTTAGTACTTTGTTGACGCTGCGAAGAACATTGATTCCACGCAACCTTAGCTAAAATGATTCGCGCCCGTAAAGCCAAAAATCCTGAAGAACACCCGCTGAATGTTTTACCATACGTAGTTATTTGCTATAAAACAATAGGCTTCACGCCGTACGAACTAATATTCGGACACAAAGCTAGTCAATCTCCAGAAACACTCTATAACCAAAAATACTCATTCACACACTATGTTAGAGATCAACCGCATGATGTATTTCTATAAACTGTCCAGAGCAAAAACAGAAAGACAAAAAAAAGTCCAAAATCAGATTTGATAGTACAGTTTCTGAAAACTTCCTCGAATATAATAAAAGGTTTATGTGAAAAAGTCACAATTTTCAAATAAACTCGAAAATAAGTTCAATTGACCATCGAAATATTAAAGATCTATCCCGACTTCGCGATGTTAGTAAATTGGAAAACGCGAAATGAAACTAAAGTAAATTTTGACCGCATGAAACCTTTTCATGAATAATAATCTTTTTCAGGATAGGTTGTCATCAACAGCCAGTGCCCAATATAACTCAGAATCAATCAATAATTCGATTGGCGTTTTCTTCCAACGAAAAGGAACCCTCAAACTAACGAAAAAAATGGACCCTTTTGGTCTACAAAAACTTGTCATTCACCGAAGATGGTCTAGACAACAACGATAAGATCCTAGAAAACCTCATATAATTTTTCAACAAAATAAAACGTGATCTAGAAAATGAATCAGGAACTTTTTGGAAACCAATGACCGGAAACCTTGACGCATCTGATGAAGAATATTTCTCAGATTGTATCAATAAAATAATTCAAGAAAAACATCAAATCGAAAATCTATTAAGAAACAAAATATCTGTAACTACCTTGTTGTTCAAAAACTGCAATTCAACTATTCAGAAATTACAAATTGATGAAGAAACTTTCGATCAAGATATAAAAGAAATCGAAAAATCGCTGATGGAAATATCAGACAATGTGGCATTTTATGAAGCCCAAATAAAAACTCTAGAAATATGCGAGTCACTTATGAAAAGTTATCTATTCCTTAAAACTTTTATTGCGGATATTATCAATTCAATCACTTTCGCTCGATTGAAAATAATTCATGGGTCAATCATAAGACCAAGACATTTGCTTCGTTCACTTCAGGAAATATCACAAAAACTTTTTTTCAAAATTAGTTCAATTGTAAAGTTATCAAACATGACCTGTTTGAAGCCCTGCTCTTCAAACAAACTCTAAAAGTACCTGAAAACTGCAAGTCAATAGTGGTCTACGCAAAATACTACAACGTTCAAGTGATTTCTCTAAACAATTGGCTAATATCGATATCTGATCCTCTTCCAGTCATCATAAATTGCATTGGCAGATAAATAATTTCAAAAATCATTGAATCCAATACTCTTCTGAATGCAACGCCTTCATTGGAAACACAAGAGTTCATTTTTCGTTGAAAGATACCAGAACGTAAGTTACAACAAACATGCACTCCAGATACCATATCGATGCTGTGATCACTTCCCGGAAGAATCAAAACTCCTGGAGCTGAAACCCGTGAAAATAAACAAGCTGAACCAGTACTCCGATGAATTATATAAACTCATCAACGAACCGTTCGTGAATAAATACATTTCTTGGTTGACGTACTTTACAATCACGCTCACCATCGCATTAGCGATTCTCTATATTTTCTGCAAGTGCCATCGCAAGAAATCAATTGCGATCGGAATCACCTCTTCAAGCAACAACAACTCACCCACACTGCCAAGAACGAAAATAATACCCAGAGCTCTGGCAAGATTCTTCACCAGGAGAAGACCTAGCGTCCGCCTAGAAGACCCTGTCGAAGAAGACGTCGAGCTTACCATAAGTTTTAATGGAAAAAGTTTTGCTCAATAAAAGTTGCACCTACAAAGCACCTACTTTTCTTTGATAAGGGGAGTTGTTATATCTTGAGCAAGACGATCAGCAGAACTTAATACTTTTCGTATTTCCTGTCGTCTCCTGCTGACACCGCTGTCTACACATTATAAATGGACCCTGCGAGGTCAAATTCAGTCAGTATTGAGCTCAGTATTGATTATTCAGTATTCATATGCGATTAATTATGATTTTGTATTTGTGAGAGTAACGTCATTTCATTGTTCAAGTTGTATTTTCAAAATAAATTAATTTTTCAAAAAGTTATTTTTGAAAGAGTGAATATAACACATACAGGTTGTCAATTTGAAAACTTCTCAACCTCATCATCTTCCTTCCGGTAAATAATATGAGGAATCGAAAAAACAGGTCATTACCTACCCCAAGGAGGGATAGGTGTTACCCTTAGAATCTTAAATAGAAAGGGGTATCAAGTGACACATCATTTAGAATGGCGTTCAATTCGGCCTTCAATGATACTCTGACATTTTATTTTTTGATGAGCAGTTTCCGAAAAATAGCATTCTAAACTTACATATGTAGTTAGAATTTGCATGTTCTACATGACAGAAATGAATGTATCACGCGTTGGATTTTTTATTTGTTGCATATTGTCCTTTTACAAAATAAAATTTAATTTGCGTAAAACACATTTCAAACATAAAATTTACTTATGCTTATCTTATGAACTGTTCGAAATTTTGTCCATTTTTCTTTAAACAGTAATGAAGTCTGTTTTTTCGATTCCTCATATTGTTTACTGGAAGGAAGATATTGAGGGCGGGAAGTTTTCAAGTTGACACTCTGTATAGCGCCGCGCCTGTCATCTATATATTATAGGTACCAATATTTTCTATACATTATAGCATTCACAATTTTTCGAATTCCACCTGGAATTATGACAGGTGGATATTTTCAAGAAATGACAGAGTAATGCTCATTTTATTTGCCATTGCTTCGTCATTCTAGTTTTTTCCAATTTTTTTTCATTTCAGTACTTGATATACATTCCCATATTATATGAATATTTTCATGAAGAGAACGAATAATATTTGCTGAACACTGTATATCTTAGAAGAAACATAATGATACATTGTGTAACTATATTTTGAACCTCTATCTGAAACAATCTATATATTTATGACAAATCGAACATATTGCAGAATTTCGAAAAATTTTCGTTCACCCTGTTCCCAATAGATTAAAATTGAAGGTTACCCTTGAAGTGATACGTCGCGGTCTTCTACAATTTAAGTTGTCAGTTGACCTTGTACTCCAACGTTAATAATCATTCATTCAAGTGCAAGTGCCGAGTACAAAGTTTACTGCAGAATATGAGATTAGATTAGATTGAAATTTTTGTAAGTGTGTACTATATCAATTAATTATTGAGTTTTACCACGCAGTAGGGTGTTATCATGGTTTTGTCAATGGATCGTTGGATTGGAAAGGTGGCTATCGTTACTGGCGCCAGTTCTGGAATAGGAAAATCTATTGCTGAAAAACTAGTAGAGGCAGGATTGATTGTAAGTGCTTGTAGGTTTTCATAATATTACTTTTCAATAAAGTTATCGATACAATACCTATGTATCATTTATGTATCATATATTATGAAATTGGTACTGAAATTGGGGATGAAAATACTGTTGATTTATTAATGATTGCCAGGCGTCACCTTAAGGACACCAACATATTTCTCTTCAAATATCTACAACAATCACTTATTCAGACAGGCGCCATGCGAGATCACAGGCAGTGATGGATCGGTACTGTTATTTCTCACAATAAGGATAATGGAAAGATTGATTATCTTTGAAAAAAAAAGACACTCCACAATCAAATATGGAGCGATATAAACGCATTGTTGTATACCTACAATTACTCTAATAGCAATACAATTGATCACTCAAAAAATAAGGAAATCTCTTTTGTGGATAATGCATTCATTGCTTTAGTTTGAATACCTACTTTCAATCATCTGAATGAATCTGTGGTAATTCTTGTGGTTTATTTTCAGCTATTTCCGATATATCAAGAGCATTAAAATAACCACTACGTTTGCTACAAGAAAAAACTATTCCGAATTCAATTTGATGTTTTTATTCTGAAAATATGCATTTTATGTATTTTGTTATGGATTTGATATATTTTTCATTTCAAATTAATGTTATTATGCAGGATTAGCTAGCAATTCATATAATCTTTCAGATAATATTAAAATTTAGAGAGTGTGATGAAGTTGATGATTTGGTAATTTTTCAGTACGCTAAGGAAATGCAAATTGAATGGATAATATATTTCACACTTTGGTTCATCATCTAGACAATTGATTGAATCTTTTCTTCTATTTATAGCATGTTCAGGAGAACGGTTGTATCGGCTTAACCTGCCATATTTATCATATTTAGAACAGAAAGTTGAATATTTTGTTCTATTATTCCATTGTTAAATCTTGTCCTTCATTCGAGTGATTCATTGAAGAACTCAGGCAATCGTGATTTTGATTCGAAACTTCTATTCATAGAATCTTTGAAATTTGTCATTTCGAATGAAATGTGTTTTTGTCTCTAAGACAGTGATAATCTTCCAAAAGATATTCCGCTTCTTTTTCATCGAAAAATGGAATTGAAAACTCCAGATACTGATTACCAGGATTGGTATGAGCAGTAACCCACCAAAATAAACTACAAGTTGACCGGTAATAGACTTGTATCGAATTCTCCATTATAATATTTCATTTCATGTAAAGTAATAATACCAAAAGGAGCAATACTGTACCCTTATCCAAAGAGAATGAGTTTACTTTTCCGAGCATGAAAACTATTCGATAAAAAACTTTCTTAAGGTTGCAGGACTGGCAAGGAGAAAAAATAAACTCGAACAAATAGCTGAGAAACTTTCGGGCAAATCTGGAAAATTCCATCCTGTTCAAGCAGACGTATCCAGCGAAGCTGATATACTTAGTGCCTTCAAGTGGATAACAGAAAATCTGGGACCCATTCATATTCTTGTGAATAATGCTGGTATTATGAATTTTGGATTGTTGTCAGAAGGAGAAACAGAGCTCTGGCAGAATATTTTGCAAGTCAATATGATAGGTCTTTCTGTAGCTACACGAGAAGCAATCAGGGACATGAAAACACACAAAGTTGATGGACATATAATACATATCAACAGTATTGTGGGACATTATGTTCCAGACATTCCTGTGAATATGTACATCGCTAGTAAATATGGTGTTACGGCTTTGACAGAATGTTTGCGACGAGAACTGGCTACTATGAATTCAAAAATTAAGATAACAGTACGTATTCCTTATATTTTATTGTAATTATACAATTATACTAATTGAATATATTCACATTTGAAAAGTTTTCTATTGGCAAACGTCAACTATGGAGATATATATTTTCAACCAGTTTTTGCTCGCGACTTCATCCACGCTGATTTCAATTTTGGGATTTGCAAATTTTTTAACAGCAAAACGTTCCTATCTTCAATCAACAAAAGAATCGTTCCACAAAATATACAGTCAAAAAAATTTTCAGCAAAATCAACTAACTGAACAGAATTTTAATAGAATTCTTTACAACAAATGTTTGATATGATCCTTCATTTGACATAACTTTTTCATTCATGAACCGATTGAAATGAATCAAACAATGAATGTTTAATGAAGTTCAGTTGAAAAAACAAAATGAACTTTCATGTATTCGCCTTACTTCAGTTTATGAGGAAATTGTTTCACCAAGTACAGATATACCTAGTTGACCAAAGCATTTGAACAGTAGATTTTCAAAAAATGTTTGACATTATTTCTTCAAATGATAATTTTGGATCATTGAATACCGATTGAGCAGTTTGCAAAGAGCTGTTGAAAGAGGATTTGACTTTTCACGTTTTTCAAAATCAAATATTAGAAAGTGCTAATGTATTTTCCTACCTTTCATTTTAAAGAAAATCGTTTAACAAATTATGAAATATAATCAACCGAATTTCCGACTAATCTACTGAATAGTATTTATTTTCCAAAAAAATTTGTATGATTATCAAATTACCAACTACCTTGGAAACTAACAGAATATGCAAGATTTGTCTTTATATCCTTCATGAAAGCGGCATGCAACTAAGTGTTACTTGCTCATTCATGCATCCGGCAACATTTAGCTGACGAAGCCCAGCGAGCTAGAAATACTCAGCTACAGTTTGCATTTTAGAATACTTCGAACATTGAATTCTTATACGTGACTTCATAAATTCAATAACCTCATTTGTTGCATCTCAGAAATCATGTATTTGATTCCGCAGAGTATTAGTCCAGGAGGTACAGACACTGAAATAATTCCAGAAGTGATGAAACAATCAGAAACATTTAAACAATCGAAGGAAACCAAAAGCATTCTGGACCCGGAAGATATTGCAGATGGGCTTCTTTACGTTTTATCCACACCACCTCATGTCCAGGTATAATCATTATGTTGCGTTTTTTAATTGAAAAGGATATATTTTCAGTAGCGGTTCATTTTAGGGAAAGAAAGGTTTTGGCTTTTTACTTTTCCTTCTTGATACAAAAAAATTTGGGAAGGAAGCAATCAATTTCAAAAAAAAGTAATTATATACGAAGTTATGTAGATCATGCAAAGAAGTAACTTTCAGACACAAACTGGAAGAAAAAACCTACTCAAAATAACTACCTTTATATAAATATTGAATAACGCGAAAGAAAAGCACTTTCAAAACTAATACTTTTCTAAGAACATTGAATTATACAAAAAATACTTTTCTCTATTCAGTTTGTATTCCAAATATTCGTTATGGAATTGAATTAGATATCCATCACAAAATTCCTAACAATATTGTAAATGAAAGATGTAAAATTTCACTCACATGAAACATTGTCGTCCTCACTGGTAGATATCCGATGTTTCGCCGTAAGACACTTGCCTTATCAGCTCTTCAGTGCCAAATCTGGATAACAATATAAGAAAAAATATACAATTCATTAAAAAATTTTTACTTTGTCCTCTTTCATTTACTATGTTGTTTAGGAATCCTGTGACATCAAGAATAAGTGTTGATAGTGTTGCCGCTTATAGCAAACCTGTAGACTTCTTGACCCTGCTGATCAATGACACTTAGAAATTTAGGCTAGACTTTGTTAATTATTTACTTGACAAGTTTTTTGATTTTTTGACTTTACCAATGGCAACGAGAGTTTTATTATGAAAAATATAGATCATTCTAAAAATTCTTGAAATTGATTTGTCGGTCGGTAGACGATCGGTTCGACGTGAGTGCTTTGTTCACTCACTCAATTGACCGCCGTTTCGGTCGGTGATTCAAGTCGCAGGCTAAACGGTCGATTTTCACTTGTTATCATTCAACCCGTGTTAGGAATCACACGTTGAAAGGTAAGACCTCGTTAGTCCTTAGCTCGCACTAGTTTCGACTTCTGAGGGTTCTCGTTCGTAGGGGTGCGACAGCTGATTAACAAAAAAAAATTCAAACACATATTATAACTTGTTACCGAAAGTCAAATCCAGTTTTATTTCATGAAGTCATTAAGAATAAATCTTTTTTGAGTTTTTATGATTCTTCTACCCATACAGTTCTCTTTAGAGAGCCGACTGCTGAAATTGGGTCGCTTAAACGACCCGATAGAACATTTATGACCTCTAGTAAAGAAACGTTAGAGCTTTTGATAGAAAACCACTTTTGATAACAACAGACCGCTCATCTTCGAAGGCACTAAACGCCCAAAAAGAACGACTGTGACGTCGCAGAAAAGGTTATCACAGCACCGACAGTCAAATGGGCTATCAAGTCTTTTCAGCCCTTCAAATCTCTTGGAGAGGATGGTACATTTCCAGCTCTTCTTCAAAACGGACTGGAAATGATTTAACCTATTCTGACAAAATTGTATAGAGACAACCACCCAGTTGGTTGGTAGCAAGGGTGGTATATATACCCAAAGTGGGCCGGAGAGACCCACACCCCAAACCGGTACGACCAAAATCAGCCTTACATCCTTCCTGCTGGAAGGACTTGAGAGGATACTGGATGGACATATAAGGAGGGTAGTATTATTTGCACCCCCCCTGAATAACCACCAGTATGCTTATCAAACCAGCAAATCGACGGATTTGGCATTAAAAAACCTCGGTGAGAAAATCTCCCAATCCCTTGACAACAAGGAGACTGCGGTTGGTGTATTTCTTGATATTGAAGGAGCATTTGACAATGCACTACGTAAATCTATTGGATTGTCTCTGGCTAGGAAGGGTATAGAATCGACCATAACTGGCTGGATCTATGCCATGCTAGTGAAGAGAACTGCAACTACGACTCTTCAAGGCGAGGCTATCAGGTTCACCAGAGGCTGCCCTCATGGTGGGGTACTATCTCCCCTTCTGTGGTCTCTCCTGGTGGATAGTCTGCTTGATGCCCTCGACCGAAGAAAAGTTGATCTTCAAGCTTATGCAGGTGACCTTGTCATCCTGGCGGAGTCCATGTCGGGAAGGTAGCTTGTAATATCCTCCAATGCGCGTTGGACGTTGTTCTCAGTTGGTGCCTGAGGGAGCAGATGTCTGTCAACCCCAGCAAAACTGTGTTGATCCCCTTCACCAAGAGGAGAGAATTGGGCGATCTAACGCC
>WOGL01001735.1:0-10865 GCA_015342145.1 Leptinotarsa rubiginosa | reverse complement strand
CTAAATATCTCAGCCTTGTCCTTGCCAGCTAGACCGTGAAGCAGTTCCTCCATACTGCATGACATTTTTAAGCGAAAAGAAACACCAATACAAGCGTGAGCAAGATGAACGCAACGAAAATGATAAATTGGAGCGTACTCACCGAAAACGTTGTAGTCTGCTCACCACAACACAACGCACACACTATTTGAAAGCTAAAAACTCTATAGTAGCTGCTGATCATCAACCAGAAACACAATTTTCAGATGAACGCACAGGCACGTTAGCACTCTTCCGTTGTTAGCAACGGACTCTCAATTATTGATACTGAAACAATAGACTGTGTGGTTATATACCTAACGCCATCATGGGTATCACTATAATTGTAAACATCAAAATATTCCGTGAGGGCAAATCAAAATTCAAAATTGCAACTCACCTGGCTGATAAATATATTTAAGGCGTCAAGGTTTTTCTGAATAGGTATTATTCATATCAGATACACCTTTCAAAATTCCGGATATACAATATCCACGTATTAACGAATCCGTTTTCCCATTGTTATTGGACTAGTACCTTTTGTTACTTGTAAATACGTGAGAGTGCGAACAGTGTGCTGTTAGAAAAAGGACCTTCCTCACCGTTCACAGATCTCAGTCCACATTTTCCGATTTCTAAAATTTCGAAGGCATCTAAAAACTTGTCATGTACAGTTTCAACAATTTCAACAACAATTTCAAGCATACCTGACGTATTTCGTGAAAGTTATTAATGGTAATACTGGACTTCTCTGATCTATGAAACCGCATATGTGAAACATGTTCCTAGTAGCGAACTAGTTTGACCACACATATTTTTCTTCGCAATTCTTGAGGCAAATGTCCTAAATTCCAGACTTTTCCTTTCTCGTCGTCTCGGTAAGTGGAATAAAACTACAAACACTTGTACAAATTATTATTCGGAATGGTACCTGCATGTTGGACGATGTGACACGTTCTCTTGACGCTTCCTAATAATGAAATAAAACGAAAACTGCAGAATCGCCGTCGGGAAGACATGCGGCGGCCTCATGTCGTCGTCATCGCGACGTTATTCCGTTCGGAAGCGACGGGAATGCCAGAGGGTCACAAATTGAAAAATTGAGTTTTTGGTCGTTTTTCAATTTGCCCCACTACAATCAGGAATCTCCAGAATTTCATTCATTGATGTTGTACTCGTTTTCGTAGAATTTTGTCTGCCATAGCGTATGTTTTTAAATAAACTGGCAAGTGGAAGTCTCATTTTTCATAAATCATCGACAAAACACGAACAGGTCCGAATTTAAAATTTTGCATGCCCATTGGAAATTTATCTAGCAAATATATTTTCTGCAAATGAACAAGATACAGTCAAAAACAGAATTTTGAATTTTCCTTTTTTTCCAATATGTCGCTGGATTCAAAAGTCAAGTTTCGGTTTCATTTTATTGAACTCAAAAAAAACGAAGCCGCAATACATATGAGTATTTCATTCTTTATGAGATTCCCATATAAAGAATCAAATTTGAGTTGCCCTGTATACCAACTCTATCATAAATAGTCACCACCAAATGCAAAAATGAATTCAATCTGTTTTGCTAGAACATAAGGTATGGCATCACTAAGGCGTCGAATGAGAGTAGAGATGAAAATTTGTGTGGACTATTGAAAAATTCATCTCTCACAAGGTAAAACGCCGGAGAATATCGATTATAGATGTAACAGATGTGACCGGAATAATTTTCTTTACCCGAACCATTTCCGAACACCAAAACTTTTATTAGGAACGTAATCGCATAACTTGGAATGCGATTTAACATTTGGCTGTGGATGTATTGGCAGACGGTGTGAAGAGTATGGATAGTCAAGTTTTAACCACTCCCAACTTCCAACTTTAGGGGACTGTTAAATGTTCGTGAAGTTGAAAGCTCGAAGCACATTTCAGGCAAACTCCTTAACAAACCTGTTTATTAGGTTGCTTTGAAGGTTGTTTTGAAAAAGTGGGAAATAATTGGCGATACTACATTTTTATCTTCTGAGCTAAAAAGTTAAAGATGGATGGGCGCTCTTGATACAGAGAAATGAATAAGAATATCTTTATAGCCTTTTTAAATTTATTTCCTTGTTGGTTGCTGGTTCATTCAATTCCAACTGAAAACATTTGGAACTATCACAATTCCGATATCTCCTATATCTCGAAGTTGAAGGGGCATTAAATTTCAAATATCTCTGGAACACACCACACAACCATACATTACATTCATGTTTGTACGTAAGTATAGGCTGCACCATTCTTCCTTTTGACTTTACAATAATCGGGTGAGAAGAGCCTAATGGTTTTTTGCAGAAGTCATCGATTTGAAAAAAAATTATCAGAAATATTAGTAATAATCTACATTTTCCCCACTACCATACATGTGAGGAATTGGATTCTTGATTATTCTTGAGTTAGTTTTTAGCTCAAAAACAGGTTTTTATTATTGACCTATTCTTGAGATAGTCCATATTTTTAGTGTTACTTGAGATGATGAAACAAGAATCACCATGGAAGTAGCTGTGGGTGGTTTGGTATTGGTGGTATTGATAGTGGTTTACATTTAATCCATTATCAATAGTGTAAATTGCGATTGCAGACGAAACGTAAGGCATAAAAGTCTCCACACTTCGACCAACAAACTCGATAAATAGCTTTGACTCAGTATACTGAAGACATTTCACCTCAGCTCTCAGATAATAAATTGCCGAATTCTATTTAATTTTATTTCAATTCTTCGTGTATATTTCAATATGTAATCACAAAACAAAAATAATTCTATTGAGAATAATTTACAACTCCACCCAAACCTTGTATCTTTTCTATTCACTAATATATTCATTATTCTAATTTAAATTCGACTCATATTGGATTATACAGGAAACTGTATACCTTGAAAGTTAACATTATCGACTATTAAGATCGAATGAACTTGCAGTTGTCATAAACTACCGCTGAATGTGAAATCAATGGAATCTCGGAATGAGAATTATTATTATTTCCTCTTACCGGATCTCTTCTGCGGCTAGAGGTCCAATATCACACTCTATTAACTTTTATGATCAATTTCATCTTCATGGGGCTGAGTCATAATCATTGAGATTAGAACTCTGAGGCGTTATTATGAAATATTTTCATCAAACTCATAACTACAAGTATATTGAGTCTCAAGTGGGATACTTATTGATTAAAGATAATGCCTCTGAAAGCGCTATAATAGCCATCTTCATTTCAGGACTACTTTCAAAACCGATTAAAATCTAACATTCTCTTCGTTTTATATCACTGATATTATAGTGGAAACAATATTTGTTCCATAAAGAAGTCAATCATTGAAAATAATGAATTATGGAAATCTTCTATGGGAAAAAATCTATCGAAAATTATGATTCCTATCGGACGATTAGAAAAACATAAAACAATATTTTGAATAAAACTCATTGATACAATTCATTGCGTGATTTTCACTATAAAGGGTTATATAAAAACCGCGACACGTGTTTCGCTATACAATAGCTTTCTCAAGCGTAAAATGATAAGTTACTTCTAAATTACAACTATTTTATACTCTAACATATTAATTACCTACTTGTTCGCCTATTTTCCAATGAATAAATCTACCTGTAAAGTATAAATTCATTAACTATATGGAAAGTACCGTGATTATACTCAACTTGTCTTACCTGAAAATAAATAGATTGAATAATGACGAATTATTTAGTTTACTTTGATCATTCATAAGATATTGAGAGTTATCAATTTTGTTTATTTCCATACTCTCCAACAGGTCAAGTTTTGATACTTTCTTCTGGAAATTCATGGTTGAACTCATGTCCCTCAACCATGAATTCAAGCCCCTCAATTTTACGCCTGAGAAAGCCATTGTATTGCGAAACACGTGTCGCGGTTTTTGTAAAACCCTTTATAGTGAAAATCATACAATAAACTGTATTAGTTAGTTTTAATATGGATTTTCATCATGTATCGGCCAGTTCTATTCAATTATATCAGGTAAAATTATTAGTCATCACACCGAAATGTTACTGAATACGTTATGAATTTTCATCAAGTATCATTGGGTATCGGTAATAAGTTAGTCTATCATTAGTAATATAGAATTTGCAGGGGATTATTTCGAGATGAAAGGTATATACCCTTGAAAACATTTTGCAATTCGCATTTACAGACGAATGAATGAATTGTTTCAACTACAAAGTTCTACCGACTTCGTTTAACTTTTCTCTGAAATAGTGGCACCTTTTTTTTCCTAGCTTTTCCGCATTTTCATTTATCTTTCTGGACACCAAAGGAAATTACACCCTTCCTAACCCCTTGTTAACATTTCACCTGGATTTACATGCAATATATTCTAGGGATATCAGCCGTGCATTTGCATTTTAAGGGTACTAATTAGTATAATTGGATTTGGTGTATATTGTTCAGCTACGCCAATTCCAAACTTTGTTTACATTCGAGAATATAATCCGCTTTTTCACATTGTCATTGTTTTGATGCTGTTATATATGCTGGATTGATGCATCGATAGACAATATTTGTGTATCAGTATCATTAATATTGGGAAATGCAGACTCCGTACGGAATGGGTACCCACTCATTCGTGTCCAATCCGAGAATAACTGCGGGATTATCTTTTATTTGGTTGTGAGTTTGATATTGTGAAAATAAACCAGAATCATGTATAGTGCTCTGAATTCAAAATATTGATAGTCGTGATTTAACCGTTACCATTTCGGCCCTGAATCAAATGATACCAATTTTTCATCCTCATATATCATTTCATCTCCAAATTTCAGTCTATCAAAATATTTTCTCGCTTATTATACTTATCGGAAATATTGAGTTTGCGCCATGTAGGTATAGTTAACAACCGTTTAGGACACATAAGAATTGGATTTCACAACCAGAATCACTATTGGAGAGAACAATGTCCCAATTGCTAGTGGTCGAATGGAACCGCAGTAGCAAACGAAACGTTTCGTTTGCTACTGCGGCACACATCAATCAGTGGTATGTGCGTTGACTTCGAGGATAAAGATTACTATCTTCATCTGCAACGACCCGAATGTGACATCAAACTGGTCTGGAAATGCAGTGGAAAACTGAGGTAGTTTGAGAATATACTGGGTGCCAGGACAATATGATATCACAGGCAACGAAAAAGCTGATGAGTATGTCAGACATACTCATAGTCGGGAACATATACGGAACATCTTTCATGAAGAGATCGTCCGAGAAGAGGGCTAAAGAACTGTTTCAACATAGCAGGGATCAGGTCAGTACAATTACTGGGCTACTCACTGGATACTTCCATTGAGCAAGCACCTGAACAAAATGATGATGTACAACGGATATCTCATCTGCATACAGTGCAACACAGTTCGTTATATTTCATGCGAATTCATGCGAATGTGAGGCATTTGCTCACAGGGTCGAACAATTTATGGACAATTACAATTATATCCAGAAGTCCACATCCTGCAAAGGATCTGTACAAACTAGAATAGGGAATAAGATTTTTAGAATGGGTGTCATGAAATAAATCAGGGAAAAACGCAATAAGCTATTAGAATGCAGTGATTTTCGGAAACTTGAGAGAGATATTTCAGAAGGCTCCCAAATGACAGAAAAACAATTCTACCATGGCCTACGGAACCTGAAATTTATGCAAGTAGAGAAACCTATATATAAAGAACTCATATCTTAGTCTTCTTATTTGGATTTTGGTACAGTTCCGGAAAGAACTTGGATTGCCTAGGTAACACCACGTCTTCTACTAATAAGCTATGAATTATTCAAATCGCAGATTAAACTGAAGGAATATTTTGATATTGCAAACTGAAAACACCAAAACATAAGTAAATGCTAATTTTAATATATTTCCTGGAACGGATTTGATACAGTTCAGGGCAAAATATCATGAAATAACAAGTTTATTATTTCATTTTGAATAATTGATGGACTAAAAATTTCATATACAAAATTAAGACACTTATAGAAGGGCACCTACAAACATAAATTATTTCATTGAAAGTTATTCGCTTGGTAATAATTTGAATGTGACTCATATAAGTGCACATTTTTTATGTATCAATTTGAAACAGATCACAAAAGAGAAACTCTCAATTCAGAATTCTTATCAAGAAATTTCATCCAGTTTCTGAACGAAAATGTAATTTTCTTGCTTGTTTGGTCCTTTTAATTACATCAGCAGTATCTCATTGCCACACTCGTCATTCATGGAAAACCTTCCAGTGTACATTTCCTTTGGAAAGAAGCCGCCGTTTGACCCGAGAAATGAATTTGTGGTAATTTATTCTATTTTATGTTTCTCCCTTTGATTACGTTGATGATATACCAGATGTTGAAAGCATTTCCATATACATATTTACTCATATTTGTGTAATGATGGAACCCTGTTTAATGCAAAACCCAAACGGGATAGAATGAAAAAATCAGGTTATATAGAATAGAGTAGGTATAGAGATTGCTCTGCAGTATATACAGTTCAAACCGGTAGAAATTTTGACATAAGGTTGCGTGAACACGTCTGTTTGGAGAAAAAAATCTACAATGTACGAACATTTTCCAGAATCAAAACACATAATAAATAAAGATAACCTCAAAATCCTACACATATGTAACAAAATGAAGAAAATTAATTTGTTGGAAGCCATGTAAATTATAAAATCAATTGAAAACAAGAAATATATACCCCTAAATGAGTAACTCGATTTATGTAGGTCTTCTCTCTTGAATTTATAAGATTAACAACCCCTAGAATTTTCAGTGGTGAATTTTAAAGTTGGCATCCTGGTTCGCCCAACTACCTGTCTATCAAATACCTGTCCTTACTCCTGATAAATCCGAGTGTTCAAACTTCAATCTCAGTTTCATACTTGATAATGGGGCACACCCGAAACCGGTCGTATAAATAAAATCAACTAGTGGTAATTAGACAAAAGTGTTTTCATTCATTTCATTAAAGTTTTACAACGGAATCACAAATAAATTTGAAGTATTCTTGGATTTTTGCAAAAAAAGTTTCTTTTGGCAGTTATGGCCCACCTAGTATTCATTATCCACGAACCTAGTTCCACATATATTCGTTCGTTAATATGAGAATAAGAAATACTATAGCATTGTTTTCTTTATGAAATGAGGGGATTCATATAATAACATCAAAGCTCTGGTTAGATCGAACTGATAGAATAAAATATTGTGTGTATAAAAATGAACGTAGCGTCTTGCTGAACTAATTATTACTGAAATTGTTTTCTTATCTGATAAAACACAGAATTGGAGCCAAATGAAATTAGTTTCCCATTGCAACATTATTTTCTATCGAAAGTGGATTAGCACATATGCTTGCATGGTTATTTTACTTATTCATGATGTACCAAAACTGGGTTAGTGTTATATAATCTGTCAAAGAAATATACATTCATAGACAATTGAAAAACATTAACATTGCTATTGTAATAACACATTTGCATTTTGTCGTTGACCGTTAGATACTATTGCAACGACTTGAGCAGCATGAAGCTGCTCTCGAACTACATAAAGCTATTTGAGTATCTAACTACTCTCATTTTGTAATCAAGTAATGAACTTTTGAAAAATATAAATGTCTTTCATTCAGGACTTTCTTGTTTTCTTCAAGGCTGTTTCTTACAGGTAAACATCGCTGGTTCTCTCTCAGTTACTTTTACTATCAATTTAGTGTGAATTCATATTATTACGAATATTTGAAGTGGCCCTCAGATATCTCAAACATTGAAATATGTTCATTCTATCTCGTTTCCCTTGATAATATTGAAATTTGAAAATAATCCACCATTTGAACTCGATTTCACTTTGAGTTTGAATAACTTTTCCAAAAAGCTGGCGCTATTCGTCTTTATTTTTCATGAAAATTTAAAAAAAGTTTATAATAACCATGATTAATTATCAATGAAAATAATATCGACTTCAGTCATGATAGATTGCGAATAATACTAGAATAAATACAGTTTAAAAAAACTAAAAACACGCTTTTATAGCATATGAAACTAAAAAGTAAAGAATAAATATAATTTTAAAAAATTAAAAAACACGCTTTAAAAGAACATCGATCTAAAAAGTTGAAAATATTTTTTTAAATAATAATATAACGGACGAAAAATACTAGTATTATTGTGAAAAAAGCGACGGGCGCTTGATATACAAAAATATGGCACAAAGCACCCACGCTTTTTTCACAATAATACTAGTATTTCTCATTCGTTATGTTTTAAGCTTATTTTAAAAATATATTTTTAACTTTTTAGTTCGATGTTCTTTAAAAGCGTGTTTTTTAGTTTTTTAAAACTATATTTATTTTTTACTTCTTAGTTTCATATGCTATAAAAGCGTGTTTTTTAGTTTTTTCAAACTATATTTATTTTTCACTTTTTAGTCCAAAAATATAATTTTTTTTAAGTTCTAGTCACTAGTATTATAAAAAACAGACGGCGCACGAATGTAAAATTCCTCTCAAACAACATAATAAAGTTTGAGGTATTAAATTCTATAGTAATACTGAGATGCAGTAACTCTTCAACAGAAGGCAGACAGTTGTAAAATTTGTTTCGAAATAAAGAGAAAATTTGCAGTAATGATTTCAAAAAACAATTCAGTCTTGATGTTTTGATTTGAAGTTTCATGAAAAATATTAAGGGACTAAAAATATTTTTTCACTGGATAATTTTATTTTGCAAATCAATCTTTCGATTTGATATGTATGTCAAGCACCTCAATTCTAATTTTTCGATTTTTTGAAATATTTAGGTAACTGCATTTTTTAGCTGTACAATTTACGATAAAGTTTTCATTGTTGAAATCCATATTCTGGTTTGCTTTGAAATAATCGAATTAGATTCCAAAATGTATCTTTCGTTTCGTTCAAAACTTTTTTCTGTACTGAATCACGGGTAATTGAAAATATTTGAATATCTAAATATTTCATCTGTAGTACAAAATTCCGCTAACACTTATAATTCTTAAAATCCATTTTTTATTTCGATTTACTTCGGAACAACCTATCAAGGAGATTACGTACAGCGTCATCTGCCCTCAAACAGGTCAAGCAATAATGTCGATAGTTACGTACAGCACCATCTGCCCGCGAATAAATCAATACAGATTCCGAGCTTGACAGTTACAAACAAACAAACAAACATACAAACATATAGGTGAAGCTAATATAAAGCGTGTAAAAATGAAATCTACAGAGTCAATTGTGAATGTCTCAATAAGAGTATGGGTGTGCCAAAAGGTTTAATAACGGGTCCTCTACTGTTTATACTCTATGTAAATAACATCGAATCAGTAGTTACCAAAGGTCATTATATCGCTTATGCAGATGATTTTTCTCAAGTTATATCTGCACCAGATATAAAAATATTAGAAAACAATTGTGTCAGAATAGTAAGTCGTATATCAAGTTACTTCAATAACAATGATTTATTCTTCAATGCAGACAAAACAGAAGTTTTTTGTATTCACAATTGGTAAACAGAGTGGAAAGCATATATTTCATGGTGAACAATGTGACCCTAACAAATAGTGATCTTGGGAATGATTCTAGATGAGTTTCTCAACTGGAAAGCCCACTGTCAACAATTAATTTTAAAACCTGATTCATTGAAGTATCTCTTTATCAACTTACGAACAGTTTTAACGAAGAGTCAGTTGCTCAATATATATTATGCTTGAATAGAATCTAGACGCAGGTATGGTGTCTGTTTCTGGGGTGGATCTTCCATAGTTGGAAATGTTTTTAAAGCACAAAAAGAAATTCTGAGGTGCATAGCGAATTGTTCAAACAGGAAATCATGCAAGGCCCTTTTTAAGGAGTATGCTGTTCTAACTTTAACATCAGTTTATATTCTTGAACTGTGTATGGTGTTCAAAAATAAATCAACTTTTACAACAAATCTGAAACTTCATCAACATCAAACATCAACATCAAACATCAACATCAAAGTAACGTTATGTGGACTGGAATAAATTAGTCCAAAGATATATATTCACCTAGCAGATCATTCAAAGGCCTTGAATAGTTTCTCTGTTTTCAAAAAATCATTAAAGAGTTATTAATTAGGAAAATGTTTTTATGCTTTGCAGGAATTCTTTGAATAACTCATATTCATATTAATTTCAGAGTATGAGCCGGTCCTCCCCTTTTCTTTTTTAATCTGTATTTTGTATTGACACTTCCCACACAATTTTATTGTCTGACTGAGAATAAAGAAGTTCCTTAAAACCAGAATATAGGAATATTTAACAGGATACAGTTTGATTTTAACTGCTTTTCGAGTTGTGTAGAAACTACTTTTTCAAATAATTTCGACATAGTGGGAAAAATATTGATTAGTTTCGAACCTATATAGGTTCATCATCAGCTAATTATTTAAAAATTCTGCAATAAAAGAAGAACCACATAATTTCAAAAACTACACCTCACGATTTGATCTCCACAAACTTTATTTGAAAAATATATCACAACATGTTTCGCTAACACAGTAGCTTTGTCAAGTGATTTATACTTCAAGTGGTTCTTACATTAATATTTATATACTACAGGTAACCATAATTGAGCCTATCTCCAAAAAATTACCTAAACCTCCACCTAAGGTACTTGTTCAATTATGATCACCTGAAGCATATTACCACATCTACATCACTAATAATTCTTTCTCGATTTTTAAGAAAACAAGTTTAATAATGGTGATCTATTCAAATCTAGTAGGTCATTCATTAGAATCTTTGACTTTTCAAGTTTATAAATTTCCATT
>WOGL01001734.1:0-10865 GCA_015342145.1 Leptinotarsa rubiginosa | reverse complement strand
GATTATCTTCAGAATAATGAGCTGAAGATTTTCCATCTCAATATTCAGTGTATTAGCAATAAAGTAGAACAGTTTCAGCTATATCTCGAAAACAAAGATTATAAAGTTATATGTCTGAGCATTGGCTCAACGTAGAAAATCTGATATCTGTGAATCTCAATGATTATAACCTTATAAGTTACTTTTGTAGACAAACCCTTCAACATGAAGGAGTCTCCATTTATACTCGTAATAACGTCACATGTAAACCTGAAAAGTAGTTCTAGAAAATGATGCTGAAATCATACAGAATAAAATGAGTCTGAACTTTCGAACCAATACTTAGCACAAGTTACCACAAGCATATATTGGTTTATTATTCTCTTTACATTGAAAAAACAATTTGACTCAAACATAACTTCAGTTCATTATTTTTACAATCAAACAATATACTCTCCCTCTTTGTTTGTTTATTGACAGTTTTGAAACTCTTAGAATGTTCGATAGTCACTCCACTCCGGGATCATAACAAATATTTGAATGTAACTAATAGATATAAGTCATTGTTTAAGCTCAGTGAAAATCTCACAATGAAGTGTTACTTGAATACGTTATGGATTTTCATCAATTCTATCACATATAGAAATAAGTTATATAAATCAATCAACAAGTGATTGAATTTCTTCAGAGTCCCAAAAATTACAGATTTATCAGAAGTATGCATATTCATTTGCTTATTCTGATGAACATATAAGCTGTTTACTTGAAGATAAATATGCTTGTGGTGTTATGAAGGGCAAGGAGTTTGGTTAATACTAATAAATAAAACAAAGAAACACCACAGAGTTGTGAAAGAGGTTAGTAGTGGCTGAAAAATACATTCGTACACAAATTTAAAGGGCACCATGTGCAATGATAGTCATTGATTGTTTTGATCTACTTGTCACTATGTCCTTCTTGCCAGTTTTGAAGGGGTGTGGGTCAATCCCAAATTGTTAGCATAATAATTGAACAAAATCATTATACATCAAGAAGAATCATAATCAGACAAGGTGTACCCCTGGGCTTGATCCTTGAACTAATTCCCTTCCTTCTATATATGAACGACCTACCCAAAGCTCTAAATCTGGGTAATGTATATTAGTTCACAGAATACACATCAGTCACTGTCACAGAAACTAATACTTTGGAACTCTCAATCAAAGCATTAGCTATGTCAAATAATAGACATAGACATACTTTATTTGACTATGTTCATGTAAGTTTACATTTGTAGCAAGTCTGACAAACAAGAATAACAATAATTGAACAATAGTTGTGGTTATACACGCTGATTACATATAAAATAGTTATTTTTGGAAATAAAAAAAATAAAAACACATTTAACATATTGAAAGATTAATGTTTCAAAATTCAAATATTTGTCGAAGGAGTAGAAACAGTGCCTTAATAGTGAGTGCTTAACTCTAGCCTTGAAACAGTTATAACTCAGACCGGTAATGTCTGTTGATATTTTATTGTATAAATGTAAGTTGAGTGAATTTCGAGCTGATAGATCCAGTCTATAAAATTGAGGCCTCAGGTGTGCACCTCTTCGAGTAGGGTAATTATGAAAGTCAGCATTTGTAAGGTACTTAGTATTATTTTTGTGAATCTCTAAAATGTTATAAAGTATGAAAATACATGGCAAGGGTAGAATTTTGAGTTTCTGAAATAGAGGACGACAGTGTTCTCTGTAAGATGTTCTCTCTATGATCTGGATTGCTTTTTTTTTGCATACAAAAGGCTTCAATTGCATGTGAAGACCATAAGTATTTGAGATATTCGAATAGGAAAGAAAAAGAACACAAATGAAAAATTTCCAGACTTGAAGTACGAATTCTTTTAGTAGATGAACAAAGTATATAACGAAGTACTTATACACTCACCGCTACTGTACTTCATATCATTTTTACACCCAGCCATATTACCCTGTGAAATGACAATATCATTGGCCGGTGTACTTGCAGTACTGAAACGAACATCATTTGATCCTCCATTTGTTTTCTCATTCAGAAGAGCTCCTTGTTTTCTGGCTATTTTATTGGGATGTCTTTCGCACAGTCTGACATCTCGTGAAAACAAGTGAATGGCTTGTGCAGCTGCCTCATCCGGGCTCAATGGTTTCATCTAACAATGGAAAAAAATATTATGAATGATAACCAATAAAACTTTCACTATGAATGCACGACTGCTAGTAAATAATAAATCATCTGCCAACAGAAATGACACATTCTGTAACTTATGTTCAGAAAAAATCTGAAAAATTCTCCTCTGTATCTGATTTCTTGGTGTTCATTGAACGACTATCGTGTTATTAACATGTCATGTGTGTTTGCCAAAAGCATATTGGGATTCTGATGATGCAAAATAGAGTGTCCTTGCTAGGAATAAACTCCATACTTCCGAAATAATTCAAAACATGCAGATAATTTTTTTTTTGCATGATTTAAAACGTGAAGGAATCAAACAAAATACAAAAATTTAGTTGTTGACCCCGGACTTGACTACAGTAGCCTAGAAAAAGTCAGTCAATGCACTGCTCTTTCAGCAAATCACCAAGGCCAAGTCTAATGAAAACTGAGGTTATGTGGTGACATATTAGACTGCATTTGGATTGGTTAAAAATTACTGTGAAGTTTGGCAACATTTTTATTCAATTTCTTTTTTCCCTTCTACTACCTCATGTCAAAAAAGTTTTTCGAAAGTAGTAAAAAAAGGAAGGCATATAAAGAGGTGGTTTTTATCAACGAGAATGGTAGTCCTTAATGTTTTTAAATGATGAAGTTGTGTTTCACTCAATTCAAGAATTCCATATTGTTGATTATATAGACAGTAGCAACTCTGCAACAATTCTTTCAATGTTCGATAGAAATGGCAATAAGTGGAATACTCACTACTCCGCTGGATGCGCAGTACTGGTTATCACAATGGGGGTTACCACAGCCATCGGTCAGCTGATAGAAGTACCTTTCGATAAGTTTCTTAGCAGCAGCTCGTTTCATAACTCCGTCTTTATTGTCGAAGATTATTTTTTCGTTGTCTAGCAAGTTACTTGACGATGCTTCTAGGTTATTCCTAAAACGTAACATATCTACATGATACTCAAGTCGTGAAAAGGGGAACTAGCAGGATAAACAAAGAAATCAAAATATGATGACATTTAAGTTTGACATGCCAGACATAACCTGAAAATTGTTTGAAAAACCTCTGAAAACTGAAATTTTGCTGAGAATATCTGAATAACTTACCTTGAAGCTTCGTCTGAATCTGGTGTAAAATCTGAAGAGCTCATAGAATTAGTTCACAAAATAATTAAAAGTAAAGAATAAAGGTATCTCTAGGATCATTTACAATCTTTCATTTGGGTAGTGGTATGTGCATCTATAAAAAAAATCCAGCTTGTTTTCCTCGACAAGTGTTGAATTGATTCACTCAATATTGTTCGATTGAGAAAACCCTTTTTGGGTTTCGTTAGGTTTTTATGGCTGATACGAAGTAAATATAACTTTTGAGTGACTTTTGCTTGACTTGACTGTCATTTTGACATTTTTTTCATCTGAAAAGTTGGTAGTATTCAGATTTGTTTTGAATGTGAATTCGGAACCGTCCTCGGACAATCATGAATAAACGTTAAATAAGTACAAATTGTTTAGTTACAGTCAGTTCCTTGCGTACATTTCTCATAAATATAAAATTAAAAATTACATTCAGACTAGTTGTCCATTAATCACCATTTATTGACATTTTTTCATTATTACTTAACACAGAACTCGAATTTTAGAAAACTATGTAAATGTCAAATGTCCCCAACATCTTATCGAACTGAAAATTTTGCACAATTCGTCAACATATTGCCGGTTTCAGATGAATGTACAAAAAATATGCTTTTTTAATTCAACTTAATACTCAGGGAAAAAATAATAGATTCTTGATCATAATGTCAGTGACATTATGTCACTGATATGATGACATTATTTTTTTTTGCAATTTCGCCATCTCTGAGACGAAACTGAACTATATTATCACTTTAAAATGAAAAATTAATTCAAACAATGAAAACAATGTATGCTGTATTTTTCAAACAACGATGATAATAATCAATTTTATTTCATTCTGAATCTGTACGCTAGAAAAAAGTTCGATTCTGTCCTAGAGGTGGCCATTAGAAAAGTTGAAATAATGCAAAAAGGATGCAGATTTAATACTACTTACCCATTTTTCTCCTGAAGACAATTTTGAACGATTCCATTATTTACTTTTAGAAACAAATTCTTAATAGCTCTCTCAATCTAATTACACCAAAATCAATCTTGCAACTATGAATTAATATGGCTACATAGTTTAGCTTCCACTTCAGAGATGGCGAAACTTCTAACAATAATTTTCATATCTAGAATTCCACAGTTTCAGCTTCTCTTTTCTAAACATTTTCAGACGATTCGTATTCACGTAACCCGATTAGGACTATGAGAAAATGTATTTGGTATTAGGCTCAAAAAAACGAGTTTTCCAAAATGAAGTCTTGTCATTCCGGAAGTGAGAAAAAAATGCTTCGAAACGTATTTAGATGAAAATTTGCTTCAGTTGACCACAGTTTTTATTCAACGTCACATATTTTATCATTAATCTATAATAAACTTCCGTAATTAATTGCTTTTATACGAAAAAAATAGGTTGTAGTTCTGCCATCTCTAGGATGGAAGCTAAACTAGTCATCATTTCGTGTTCTTACGTTCAGCAATTGGAAGTGCATAAAGAAAACAACTGTTTTTTTTTTCGTTCAGGTTCTATCCCAGAGATGACGGAACTGTAAACAAAATTCAAATGATATTAAAGTCTAAATAATTCAAAAACTAATGTGAATAAGAGAAAGTAACTTGCAGTTTTGCATCCTCCTCTGAAGATGGTTCGAACGATTCCATTGTTGACCACGAAGTTTCAAAGCGGAAAGTCTTTGTTTTTTAAGGCATCCTTCAGAAAAAAAAATTAATAATTATGTGATGTATTCCTAAAAGTTCAGGCGCCTATCCAGGATAACTCTTATACACCGGGCGCTCATCAGCGCTCACGCCTTTGATTCACCACTTCGGGAAGATCTTCAAGTTGTAAGTTTCTTCGAAAAGTTGACGAGTTCATTTTTCGATGTTCAACGGTGATACAGATTTGCTTGAAAGGATCACAACTGGTGACGAATCATGGGTATATGGTTGTGACATCAAAACCAAAGTCCAATCATCCCAATGGAAAGTCCGGAAGAGCCAAGTTCGATCAAATGTCAAGGTTTTGCTCACTGTTTTCTTTGATAACTGTGACGTTGTGAACCAGGAGTTTTTGCCACATGGCCGTACAGTCAATAAGGAGTATTATCTTGAAGTTATGCGCTGCTTTCGAGAAGCAATACAAGGAAAACGTCCGGTATTTGCATCACAATAATGCATATGCTCATTCGTAGTTTTTTGGCCAAAAACAACACCGTAATCATGCTTCAGCCACTGTATTCACCAGATTTAGCCCCCCGCGACTTTCTCCTGTTCCCAAGATTGAAGAGACCCATGAAAGAACGGCGTTTTACGACGATGGTGAACATAAAAACCGATTCGCCGAAAGAGCTCAAGGACATAACAAAAAGTACATATCAGAACTGCTTAGAGGTTTCGAAAAACACTGGCACATCTGAGGGGGATTACTTTGAAAGGGACGAAATAGAAATTGGCTGGTTCAAGGGATAAAAAACAAAGGACCCCATGATTTTAAAACTTTTATTTTGTCAAATGAATGTTGAACAAGAACAATGTTATGGTATGCAAGTGCAATCAAGACAACCGTAAGTTCTGCCCATCGTAAATGATCTCCTGCAAAGACAGAAGCAATCTGCACAAAAAAATGTTTCACAAAACATATACACACGACTGCATGAAAACATACATATACAATAAATAATTAAGGAATCATTACGCAAAATGATTAATAAACACATCGATACATCTTCAAGTTGTTTGTTACAGGGTGATGAAATATACACTCTTTCCGTTCTCATCTAAAAAAAACTAGAGAAACCTATGAATTCAAGTGCATTTTTTGGCTCACTCTGTTCAACTAACCCTAGCAATTAATAATTAATGGTTCTCAGTTGGATGAAAAGTCAGGACTTAGCAGCTACAAACCTCAATAGTATAACTAAAGCAACGAGTTGTACCCACAAGAAGAAGTCCGTTAAATTGATGGATAGTAAAAATAATAATTAAAATAAAATTATATCATGACCATGAATCTCTCAGGGCATGATACTCAATCAATTTGTCCTCAATGTTTTTCATTCCAAATCATTCTCTTCTCTTGATACACAATAAATTTAAAAACACTCACCATCCATTAATGATTTCATTGATAACATTTCAAGTTTCTCATCTTGGACATATTTGGCCTGTAAGACAATGCATTCATCTAGGCTCCGGAGAAAATTGATTGAATACCACCCAACTGCAACAGACCTTCGAGAACTGTTTCATGCATCTTAACCACACAGAAACTGTCTTATCGAATAGACGTCGATATGACTCTGTACACCTAGATATAAAGCAATACAGTGTCAATCACGAGAATCGAACCAATCAAATCTGATCGCAGATTCAGTTAGCTGGGAAACTCGAACGATATAGACTGTTTAGATTCTTTGAGCAATATCGAGTTTCCAGAGGTCAATGAATTTCCATACCGAAATATCTGTTTTGGAATTATTCCACCAAAGCCACCATCAGAGGAACTATTGGTTGAAAAGGCTCTGAAGGGTCCAAAATACTCTAATTTCATGATTGACAATTCAAACCGTTGAATATGGCTAAACGACAGTTTAAACTGTCGAATAAGGCTAAACGACAGTTTAAACTGTCCAATGAGGATACACGACAGTACAAACTGTCAAATAAGGCTAATAGACAGTTTGAACTGTCGAACAAAACTAAACGACAGTTTAAACTGTCAATTATGGCTGATCGACAATTTGAACTGTCGGTTTACTATAATCAACAGTTTGAATTGTCAATTGCAAGTAATCAACAATTCAAATTGTCGAATATGGCTAAACAACAGTGTAAACTGTCGAATAAGGCTAAACGA
Source organism: Leptinotarsa rubiginosa (assembly GCA_015342145.1). Classification (NCBI taxonomy): domain Eukaryota; kingdom Metazoa; phylum Arthropoda; class Insecta; order Coleoptera; family Chrysomelidae; genus Leptinotarsa; species Leptinotarsa rubiginosa. The sequence goes on along the minus strand of WOGL01001734.1, from coordinate 3,728 downwards.
CAGTTTGAACTGTCGAATAAGGCTGAATAACAGTTTGAACTGTCGAATATGGCTAATCGACAGTTTCGAATGTCGATAATAAATTTAAAAAACTCTTACTGCATTTCAGTGCCATCGTAGAAACGGACTACTACTCAAAATAAAATTTAAATGTTAAAAATACATTCTTCAATATTTTCCTAAATATGTTTCAATTGTATAACAATATAGCAGTGGAAATCGCTTAAACTCTGAATAATATAACACATATCTTTATATACAATATAAATGCACTAAATATATAATTTTTTTGATATTTAAAATACAATAAAAATCAGCAAGAATTTTCAGAGTTACCCCGGAAGAAAAAATCTCTCAACGAAATAATCATTTCTTACAATACCCTGTTAATAATGAGTTTGTAAACGATCGCTGAGAAAATACTACTTTTATACTAGTATAATTGCACTTTATAATTTCACGTTTCAGTAAATCGACAACTGAATTCAAGTAGAAAAAAAATTCAGTCTATTTTGTTTAGGCATAAAATTTAAGTATACTAAATTAAAGATGGTCCCACATTCAGCTTCTATAAATATACATATGTAACGCAAGTCAACCCCAGATACAAAATAATATTCAGCACTTGCAAACAAGATACATAAAAACGATTTTTTGAGCGAAAATAAAACCTCTTAACTCTAGTTTCAATTTCAGTGAACAATGATACAAATCAGAGGTAGAAATTATTCATTGATATAGTTTTTTTTCTTTAAAGTGTCTCAGAAACAAAGTGCTGTCTTTTCAAATATTTTCTTGTGAATACACAATGCAAACATGCAACATTTTTATAAATATTTCTGAACTATATTCAACACAAAAATCGAAAAATGTGGGGTTTTTTCTTGCAGTGGATATAGAAATTCTAAACCAAGACATTTTTATAATTTCATAAGTGTAACTTCTTTTTACAAACAAATTTTTTTAATTTTTGGACCAAAATAGTAAGAACAGTTTTGAAACGTTTTCAATACATAACAACTGGAAGAAGAGACATTGAAACAAATAAAATAACATGTTTTCAATCAATTAAAAAAAACAAAACAAACAAAAAAAAAAAGGAAAAGAAGCTATTTTTTTAACTGAATACATTTACTTCATGTACAATGCGCAATTGCTAGGATGTTGTGCACAATTTTTGAAATACAGAAAAAAAGCTATATTTTTCGACTAAATACATTCACTTTATGTACAATGTACGATTAGTAGAAGGTTTGAAGCATTTTCAAAGTACTATCAACGAGGAAAAAAGCATTTTCTGGACTGAATTACAATTACAATGCGCAATTGCTAAAAGGTTGTGCACAACTTTTAAAGTACAAAAAACAAGGAAAAGAAGCTTGTTTTTGATCTGAATACATTTACTTTATGAACAATGCACAATTGATGAAAGATTCTGAATCATTTTCATCAAAGTACGAATAAAAAGCGGGAGAAGCTATTTTTTGGACTAAATACATTTACTTCATGTACAATGCACAATTGATAAAAGGTAGAAAGAAAAAGAAAAAGAAAAAGGAGCTATTTTTGACTAAACACATTTACGTACAAAGCACAATTGGTGAAGGATTTTGAATCATTTTCAAAGTAAAAATAATAAGGAAAGAAAGCTATTTTTTGAACTAAATACAATGCGCAATTGGTAAAACGTTTTGCACAATTTTCAAAGTACAAAAAACATGTACAATGCAAAATTAGTAAAAAGCTATGAAGCATTTTCAAAGTAAAAAACCAAGAAAAAGAGGTTTTTGTACTAAATATATTTCAAAGGTTCTGTACCATTTTTGGAATACAAAAAACAAGGATAAAGAAGCTATTTTTTGGACTAAATACATTTACTTTATGCAGTGTACTTATAGTACATGAAGGGACACATGTTCAACTATCTAATATTTGGTAGGTGATTTATAGACAAAATTCACGTTTATTATTTCTTTTTCGAACCAAAACGTTAGAAATTTGCTAAAAACAGTTTTGGCAAAAAACCAATACTATCTGTCACATGAAAACTTTTTGTATGAGAAGAAAAATGGGATTTAAAAATCGATATCAATTACAATTCCATCGAATGAAAAACCTCCTTGAGAAACTGAAACAAATTGCAAAATACAAGTAAATATGTATGTATCTGGTTTGCAAATGCTAAACATACCCAAGCAGAAATCAAAATATGCTTGTACTCACTAAAATTACATGAAGGTGCGAATATTTCCTAAATTCATATACAAAAATAACTATTTTAAGTACTCATTTAAATGTTCATGCTTCCTCGATAAACTCTATTAAAAAAATAGGGCCCGCAGTCATACCTTTGGTTATATATATATATTCAAAAATATTTTGTAACAATGGAATGTGTTGTTGGAAGACATACTCAGGGTGTGGAGTACTCGTTCATACAATGTGAGATGCCGTAACCGTGCCACAGATCGGCATGGAGCTTGTCACCGAAATTGAACAGTTCGTACGAAATTACTTGTTAATAATTTTGGCAGAGCCTCATGTTTTTGTACATAACGACTTAAAAGCGACGACTGGATGGTTTACCGTCTCTCAATTGAGCTGTTTGATTTGCTTCAATATCTGGGGATGGGTTCTGGCTACGATGGCTTGTAATCTCTCCAGCTGGTTCAAGAGGTTCGTATTGGAGTCTTCCAGGCTCTCGATTTTCTCTCGGTAGTTGGAGTTCTCAGTAACCAGATGCTCTACTTTTCTCTCGAGCTGGTCCATGTATTCTTTCTTTTTCCTTCGGCTTTCTTGAGCAGAGATCTGTATGATGAAAAAAAAAAAGTGAATTACGCAATGCACGGAATTTTGTAGTGGTTATAAACGTTAACGGTCTCATTTGTGCATATTTCAATTTTACCAGCAGAAACTTGACTTGTGTGACGTTGGCAAGAGTGCATGATTCAATGAATGGCAAGTCCGTAAATAAATAAATGAATATCTTATAATATTGAATATTATCGTGATAGTATACCTTATTTTTGATTTTTCTTCGTATTTTCTTCAGGGACTTTTCTTCAGATTTTGTAAGCGGTAGGCGGGTGGGAACTGGATATCCTTCAGCTATAAGAGTTCGTTTCTCTTCTTCTGTGAGGACTAAGGTACCGGTAGATCCTTTCTGTAAAAAAAAACTCATGAATATATTGCGAGTACTCAAATACCGTTTGATAATTGTTAAAATTCCAACGTTGACTGTCTTAAGCTCTGGGAAGATACTTTATTAGATAATTATTGATTGGACAATCAAAACTATTAATGTTCACAAAAAAATTCTTAAATTATACCCAGTGTGCAAATTAATGCATTATATTTTTCATTGTGAAAGCCATGCATTGAACGAGAAAAAATTGGTAGACCAGATTTGCTTAGGAAGAAATCAGAGTATCACTTTACTCATCAAAACATTAAATGTAACTGGCGCAAAATTTTTGCAAATAAAATGACTAACATAATTGCTGCAAAATGTTGAAATAATAGATCTTTTTTGGAATTTTTGGGAATTAGATGAATCATGGAATCACAGAACGTGTATGAAATACTTGTCCAGCGCCATCTATTAATAATAATAATAATAATAACATTCATTTCTTTGGTTGAAAAGTACAGTTGACAGAAATCAATGCACAATAAACAAAGAAAATGAAAATTATAAAAGTAAAAGTAAATTTTAAAAACATATAAAT
>WOGL01001733.1:0-10866 GCA_015342145.1 Leptinotarsa rubiginosa | reverse complement strand
CGTTTATCAACCATTCTATGTACTTATCTTTGTTACTCTCATGGGTATCAGTAAGCTTTTCATCTATTACTATGTGTGTTACATTTAGAAAAGAAGAGTTTGAAACTCGATCTTCTAGAATGTTTAGAAATCAATAGATTCAAGAATTCGGGTAATTTACTGAATGATCAATTAGAATTGAATACCTATCTCGTTGCTAAACATTTTTTCAAATGTGGCAACTGGGACACAAGCTAAGGTAATTTAAGTAACTACAACTCAGATAATTGAAATGTAGGTATTTCAAATTTCAAAATTAAGTATATTATGCATTGAATATGTAGAATATAGTTAATAAAGACACGCTCGAAGAAGCCATTGAATGGCGAAACACGTGTTGCTCCTTGTAAAACTGTTTAGTGAAAATCTCACAATAAAGTGTATTTTGAATACGTTAGTTATGGATTTTCATCAAGTATCGGCCAATTCCATCATTTATTGGTGACTATTTAAGGTAACCCTCAACAGCAAAGTTTCATAAAAATCCCAACCGCTGTCTCTTTCTTGGAATGCTTAAGTTTCATTGAAATATTATGTTCAATGTGATGATTAAAAAATAATTTCAAATCTGTGTTTTGATCGAATATTAAATTTTTTTTCTAAATATGTTTTGTCGGTTTCACCGGTTTGTGATTCATGAAATTTAATAAAAATATACCGTTAACTTTCGCTTGAATATTTTATAATTTTCTTTCAACTTAACGTACAAAAGATCTATATGATTTATTAAAAAACTGGTGGAACCTCAATTTTGAAATTGATAATTGTATCGGCCCTATCACGTTTGTCTGAATATTATTCTGAATAATGCCAAATTAAATTTTGTTTTTTATTCTCACTAACATTATTTTAAAAATTAATTTTTACTAGAAGTATTTTAATAAGGCCAAATTTTTTATTTTTTTTTTAATATTTTCAGTAAGTTGATGTATTCTTAAGAAGGTCTTCATTATTATTAGGTGTAAGCTTGAGTTTAATAAAGTAAATAATTAAATAATAACAATAATTTCATTAGTTCGGACTTCCATTGCCTAATGTATGATTGGAAATTTCCGAAATAACAAATGAAAATTAAAATTGAAAAGAATAGCTTAAAATAACAATTATATTAAGCAAAAACACCTGAAATGAAATTAGTCATCACCCGAAGACGATTGTGGTAGTAACAATCGAAACGTCGTGAAGTAACTTGGCTTGGAATCTTTCAATTTCTAGTTCATTTTAATTGTTCTATTCTCAATTTTTTGCTTAATTTTTTATTTTATTGTAATTTCACTTCAGGGTTTCTTGCTTAATGTAATTATTATTTTCAGCTTTTCTTTTTAATTTTCATTTGTTATTTCAGAGATCAAATTTTATCATATTTGACAATGGAAGTTGAACTAAAGAAATTCACCATGAAACATTGTCAGCCGCCTTCAAACAGAGAATAATTAATTAGGCATCTTCAATCCATTTTTTCCCAGAAATTTGTTTATGATAAATGATCTTTACTGTTTGTAGACCGCTTAGAAAAATTAGTCCTAATCAATCTGTGTAAACATTTTCAATCACTTTTCTGCACATTTTTGCAGATATGTTGCTAAGTAACAAATCAGATGATGCTTTTACGCACATATTTTTATTACACACCGCAATGAAATTGAATTTTCACAGAAATTTTGAAAAATATGTATGATGTTATTCATCTTTTCCAACACACGTTTCTAGTATAAATTGATGTTACTATGTCTATGTAAAATCATTCTAGTGTAGCGTAACTGTGTAAGAAAAAACGATACGATAATGTTCACTGTACCAACCACACTTATAGTAAATACAAAAATGTTTCTTACAAACAAGGCGCTAGTGGTGCTTAAACAGTTATTTGAGTAAGCCATTTTATTACAAAAAAAAATTCTTGGTAAATAGGGTTGAATCTGACATAACGGTATTTTGATATTTCAGTGCATAGAGTTGAATATTCATTCAAAATAATTCTATGTACTTCTAATAGTAAAAAGGTGCAATTTTCTAAGTGGTGTGATGCATTGGCAAAGATAACTTTCGAAGTTGGAATGTTGCAAATTTTTTAAATTAGAATTAGGTGTGTATAAAAACCAAAAACAATTATTTAGCATTTGGTAGTGTCTACTGCAACTAATGTAAGGAACATCAAGTATAGCAACAATGAACTGTTTTAAATGCAGTTTTCAAGAAACAAAGGATGAACAGTTGGCTATTTGTGACAGATGTAACTGTAAATTATGTCAATCATGTGCCCGACTCTCTACAACAGAATATAGAGCAGCTGTAATGAAAGGGAGAAAGTTACTAATCTTCCTCTGTGGGGATTGCAGAACTACAACTCCCACAGACAATAAATTTGATCTACAAGATCTTAAAAATATCTTAAGAGAAGTTATTAACCAGGAATCCTCTGTATTCTATGAATCTGATAAATCTGAAATAATCACTGAAATTAACGAAATAAAGAATCAAGTAAATATTCTCAAAGAAACAAATATTCAACTGATACACTTGTTGGCCAACAAAGAAGTTAGTTCTGCGTTAGCCAAACATAGATCTGGAACTCCCACAATTAACCTGTCTCCTCCCCTAATAACATATGGCATTGAGGGAAAAGTCGCTGCTAATCAAATAGAGAATAATGGTAAAAGGAATGAAATCCCAAACTCAGCAAAGAATAACAATAAAACGAAACAAGTTGGGAATAGAAGAAATAATGGTGAAAGATTAAATAGAACGAGGAATGTTAACACAATACCAGAGAACACAACTGTAGAAGAGGGAGCTCAAGACATACTAAATGGGGAGTCCACCGCCAAAAACAAGGAATATATAAACTCGGCTAATGAACAGATAACGGAACCAAAAGATAATGATGAAGGAGAGTGGCACATACAAAGGAAAAAACGATCTTTTAGGAGAAATGTGGGACAGTCAGAAGAAGAAGAGAAATTTCAAGGAGGAAAGCAGAGAGTATGGATGTACCTTTATAAAATATCGCAAAACGTAAATGAGTCTGATATATTAACATTTCTGGAAAAAAAAACCAAGGAACCCGAGGGGGAGTTCATTGTCAAGGATTTGAAAGAAGAAAGAAGACTGAAAACTTTCTTGGTAGCTGGAGACTTTAAGTTCAAAGATCTTTTCTATAAACCAACATTCTGGCCAAAAGGAGTGAATTTTAGAAGGTTTAATTTTAGTAAGTACCACGAAAAGTATCAGACAAGAAATGTTATTGGAACGGAAGATGAAAAAAGACCAAGCTCTTTTTTAGACCAAGTGAAATCATCAACCATCAAGGAATAGAAGTCAAAAAAGGAGAACCTTTCATATCAAACAATAAGAAAGTTTCTCAGAATATTATCACTCTCCTGAACTTCAATATCCAAGGTATATCGGAGAAAAAATATCAGTTGGAGGTTCTTATGGATGCACATAACATAGATATTGCTTGCTTTAGTGAGCACTGGTTAGCGTTATCTGAAATGAAGAGTCTTACATTTACTGACTACAATCTTGTAAATTTTTACTGTCGAAAAGATCAAAATCATGGAGGAGTCTGTATTGTAGCCAAAACTAAGTACATTGCAAAACCTTTTAAATATGAAAAATGTGTTGAAAAACACTTTGAAATAACTATAACTACAATAGAGAACCAAAGTGAAAAAACTAAGTTATACATAGTTGTAGCCTACAGAACACCAGATAGTAATATTGACATTTTTGTTGATGAAATGTATGAACTGATGTGTCATATATATGAAAAAAATTATTATTATATTGTATGTGGTGATATAAATGTTAATTTTTTAACTGACGGTAAGGATGTGAAAAAAATAGTGAATTTATTTCAAGAATTTGACATGAAAAATTGCATTAATAAACCGACACGTATCACAAGAACAACATCAACAAGTATCGATGTCATATTCTCGAACATTACAATAAATTCAGTCGATATTATAGACACACATTTGTCAGATCACACATTTCAAACATGTACATTCTCAATACCAGTGAATAAGGAGAATATAAAAAAAAACAATATTCTCACGTGATTACTCAGGTGCTAATATGATAACATTTAGAAATCTGTTATTGTCAGAAGAGTGGTACGATACTTATAACTCTAGTACGGTTGATGAAGCTTTCAATAACTTCTATGCCACTTACGAATATAATTTTCAAATGGCTTTTCCTCTAAAACGTAAATTCCTTAAAAACCGTAAGAAGCCTTGGTTTACTTCAGAAATAAAAGAGCTCCATCAAACTTTATGTGAAATGGCTAAAGTTGCAAAAATTACTAATATTGATGTTATTCGAGAACGGTACAGAAATTTAAAAGTTATTTATAGACATAAGGTACGGCAAGCTAAATTGGAATATAATGATGCAAGACTTGTTGAGACCAGTAATATATCTAAAGAAAGCTGGCAAATAATTAATGAAGCAAAAGACAACACAATATCTGTTACACCATTGCAAATAAATATAGAAGATAAACTTGAAAATGATAAATTCAAAATAGGTAATTACTTCAATGAGTTTTTCATGAATGTGGTAAATACAAAACCAGATCTGAACAACCATAAATTCTCCCCCTTTTCTTATAACACAATGTTTCTGTATCCGACAAGTCCACCTGAAATCGAAGACATTATAAAAAAAAAACAACTAAGAAACCTTCTGCAGGAATTGATGATATTTCTGGGGTTACTCTTAAATTTGTCAGTGATATAATATGTAATGCACTATCTTTCATAATTAATAAATCCTATGAAAAAGGAAAATATCCAGAAGTTCTCAAAACCTCAAAGTCTGTGCCAATATTTAAGGGTAAGGGATCTAGAAATGACGTCGGAAGTTATAGAAACGTGTGTATACAATCTCAATTCGCGAAAGTCCTCGAAAGCAGTTACAATACACGGTTAAGCAATTTTATAGAACAAAATAATCTTATTCTAAATTGTCAGCATGGCTTCAGGCATAAAAAATCTACAGAAACTGCTATAAAAGAATTATGTAACCATATTTATTACTGCTTGAATGAAAAACAAAATCCAATAGCCGTTTATTATGACCTTAGTAGGGCTTTTGATACTATAGATCACAGATTATTAATAGAGAAACTTTATAGGATAGGTATTCGAGGAGTGGCCAACACTTGGATAGAATCCTATTTAAAGGATAGGTCACAGATAGTGGTTGTAGACAAAGTGAAATCTAACCGATTAAAAGTAACAACTGGTGTACCACAAGGCTCTATTTTAGGTCCTTCACTATTTATTGCTTTCATTAATGATATTATATATTCATGTACATCTCATAACAAAATGATTATCTATGCAGATGATACAAACCAGCTGGTGGCTGAAAAATCTCTAGCAGGCACTGTTACAACTAGCAATACATGTGCGCGCGAATTCCAACAATGGTGCGAGAATAATGGATTATCAGTCAACATCAATAAAACTTGTTTTATGGTATTTCAACAACAAAATATCAGTCTTGACCATAGTCCATTAATAAGAATGGATCATAGGTCCATAGAGCAAGTAAAATATTGTAAATTCCTTGGAGTATACATAGATCAGAAGCTCACATGGAATGTTCATACAGATCATATTGTATCCAAACTAAGCAGTGTTTGCTTTGTTATTCGACAACTACAAGGAACAGTATCTCTGGAAACTCTTAAGCTAGCTTATTATGGTCTTGTTCAGTCCACACTGAGTTATGGTCTTATTGTTTGGGGCAATTCTGCTCATATTCAAAAGGTGTTTATAATACAGAAAAGAATTTTAAGATGTATGGTGAGAGCCAACCCTCGAGAGAGCTGTAGAGAAATCTTTGTTCGTTTGAGTATTCTAACTCTTTCATGCTTATATATATATTTAATAACTCTTGAGGTAAAAAAACGGCACTTCAGCCATGAGAGGGGTTTTATGATCCATAATTACAGTACACGCAACGCTAATTGTATACGTTTGCCATTCTCTCGCTTATCACTGGGACAGAATTCATATATGTATCAGGGAATTATTTGCTATAATCACACAGTCACACTAATGGGTGAAATTGAGAGCTTTAAATTATTTAAATCAAAATTGTTTGATCTTTTATGTTCAAATGCCTTTTATTCAATGGACGAGTTCTTAGCATTCTGTTCATAGTATATATAAATTGGTATAGGGTAGCTTATGCTTTTATTTTTATACTAATTGTATTTGTTTGTATGTCTGACTAGTCCGATAAGTTTTAGGGAGATAAGTTTATATGCTGTATCTTGTAAAACTTCAGTGATGAATAAACATATCTATCTATCTATCTATCTATGATCTGTCACATAAAAGATCTGTTGAGCGGTGTGAAATATCAAAATAAGTGAACCGTTGTTGTTTTTGAAAAAATAGGCAGTGTCATTGTGACAATTCGGAAGGGTTGAAAGAGTCTGGACCCAATAAATATAACACCCTTTAGAAAGTTCAATACTCTCATCTGGCCGTTTCATGGTCATTGATAACAAAAGCTTGTGTGCCAAGTTGGAACTTGATAGTTTTTAAAACATAAGAGGTGCATAAAATATTTCAGAATATTTGCCACTTTTTTCTTTCTTCAAGAAAAAACTTATTTTGAGATTCATTTTTGTCAATCATGCATTCAGTTCGGCTAGTCTAAAAAATATTGAAAACTTGTACAAGCTCAGGATTAACACGGTTTCACATTTTAATATGCGATTCCTAGCACGGGTCAGACTATACACAGTCTCACCGTTGGGATTTTTGACTTTTTTGAATTCCATTTATCGTGATCTGTAAAATAAATATAGTTTAAAAAAACTAAAAAATACGCTTTTAAAGAACATCGAACTGAAAAGTAATTTTTTTTTAAATTCGCTTGAAACAATAACAAACGAAAAATACTAGTATTATTGTGAAAAAAGAGTGGGCGCTTTGTGTCATATTTTTTGTATATCAAGCGCCCGTCGCTTTTTTCACAATAATACTAGTATTTTTTGTTCGTTATTTTTTCAAGCTCATTTAAAAAAAATTATTTTCAACTTTTTAGTTCGATGTTCTTGAAAAGCGTGTTTTTTAGGTTTCTTAAAATATATTTATTTTTCATTTTTCAGTTTTGTATGCTATGGAAGCGTGTTTTTTAGTCTCTTTCAACTATATTTATTGTATCTAAACTTTGGGATCAATCAGCCGTACATTGTTTAGAAAAATGACCATTGACCCAAGGAAGCCAGCAGGCGCGCAAAGGAGGGTTACAAATGAGGCAGCTGGCGCGCGTTTTAATGAAAGAATACTTTTTTCAAATGAAGAAATACATGTAAAGTGAGTTCAAATTGTATCAAGGAGGATACGAACAGCGCCATCCGCCCGCGAAAAGATCAAGCAATAATGTCGACAATCCTGTCAAATACAGATCCTGAGTATTCGAACGGGAATAAATACGAAATGAAAAGTAGAGTTACAAACAAACATACAAACATACATACAGGTGAAGTTAATAAAAGCATGATGAAAAGTGAATGTAATATTGTTAGAAAGCAAACTTCATGTCATTTGGATCATAGCAACTACTACTCTGAGCGATATTTTATTCATTCCAGCAACTTGTGTTTTTGGGGTGAATGGAAAATTTTTTTGTATTGAGGTAGGTATCACTCGACCGTTATTCCCATTTGAAAAACTTGAGAAAATGGCACCACCGAGAGTGGAAGGTTTTGCAAAAGTTTTCAGTTATAGACCTGTCCCTCTGTGTGTTTCTGTTGAAGTTGTTTTCCTCATTTCAGTCTTTCATTAGGCGCTTCCTATCTTCGAATTTGAATAAAACAAAGTGTGTGAGAGAGATCATTGAAATTAATACAAAGGAAGGTCTCGAAACGGAACTAGACATCATAAAAAAATACCAACAGAATGGTTACTCCAAAGTGATGGTAGAACAGGCTTTAGCTAGAAAACAACAAGAGCTCCACAATGAAGAGAAGCCGCCACAACCAGTACTTGTACTTCCCTATATCAGAGGATTGTCGGAAAGGATAAGAACCTGTTTCAGATCTGAGAATACTATCCGTAGCAGCCTCACGAATACCAGGCCACCAAACGCGGACTGCGATTCTAAAAATTGCATTTATCGGATACCCTGCGAGTGCGGAGAATCATACATCGGTGAAACTAGGAGGCCATTGAAAGTTCTCATTGCCGAGCACAAGAAACACACAGCAAGAAGAACCCGGTAGATCAGGAAGAGCAGAACATGTTTCAACTCATCAACATAACATCAAGTGGGCTCAAGCTAAAAATCATTCACAAGGAAGAATACTGGTTCAGGAGAAAATTCAAAAGAGACGCATATTTGTTGTCCAACAACGCATTAAGCCAAGCTAGCGAGAAGATACGCAACATATGGAAACCTCTAATCAAGCGGAACACGACCAACTCCTGCCAAACGGACAGCTTCCGCTAAAACCGATGGAACGGAGAGAAAGAAGAGGGTATAAGTGAAAGCACGCGAATAGTCAAATCTCGGAGTCCAGTTATCACCCGAAGACGATTGTGGATACTAACAATCGAAACGTCGTGAAGTAACTTGCTTTGGAATCTATTGATTTTATAATTTTCATTTCTTGTTTATAATTTTTTAATTTTTATCTCATGTTAATAGTTCAATTTTTTGATTTTTTGGTTGTTGCTTGTATTTTATTTCATTGTAATTTCAGTTTTGTTTTGCTTAATATAATTGATATTTTTCAGCTAATCTTTTTTTAATGTTTCACAATTTATATCATATTAGACAATGGAAGTCCGAAATAATGAAATGCACCACTATACATTGTCAACCACCTTCAACATTGAAATTTTTTATTCATTCAAAATACCTATTGATGTCATTATGTGTGGAATATAAAATCGTTCAATGTTCCGCCACGGATTCTCTGGGTGGAGCGTATCCGAAACGACCAGTTTTCCATGACTCTGACCAATTTGACCGATGGCATGGATTTTGTTGGCTTTGAGGACCTCTGTGGTTTGTGGCTTATTCGCATACACATCACATCACCTCCACGTGTGATGACCATGCCCTTAAATCGCGCGTGTAGAATATCCAATGTGTCATGAGCTGTGTGGCACGTATCCCGTAGAAACGAAATGCCGTTGGTGTTCAGATCATCCAATTCAGGCCAAAAAAAGTTGGTAGTCATCAACCTATAATGTTCACCGTTGACAGTGAAGGCCTGGCCAACAGCGTTCTCAAAGAAATATGGACCGGTGACGTCACCAGCCCAAAATCCACACCAAACAGTGAGTTTTTCGAGATGCATTAGACGCTATTGTATTTCATGTGGATTAGTATTGTCCCAAATTCAAAAATTTTGTTTGTTCACTTACCCATTCATCCAGAAATGGGTATCACCGCTGAAGATGATTTCTTGCTTAAATTAGGGTCAATTGCCAACTGGGTCAGTTGAATTTTGTACGGGTGCAGGAGTGCAGGCCGAAGGCAAGACGCAAAATTCACCAAGTTGTGGTCTGGGAAAGGCCAAGTTCTTATGAGCGACGCGAAATCGACTGCCTCGGATTTTCCTGCACACTCTAACAGACAGCGGCGATGTTTTCGGCAGATCTTGCGTTTCGTTAACGAATGGGTACTGGTTGACGGTTTACTGAACCAGTGGACCTAATTTATACACCACATTGCAAAATATCTTCTTGGTAGCTCGATTGTGGCGACCGTAAAATGGGCAAAGCGCGCGGTACGTTGCCCGAACAGAACACCAATTCTGATGAAACAATTTTATTATTCGCACTTGGGTCTGCTGATGACTCAAATATTCCGGCTTTCAATTTTTCTTTACTAAGTGCAGGGAATTTGCTGGACAAGTATTCAGAACAAGGACGATTCTGGTCTAGGGCCTTTACACGTTGATTCATCAGCTCTAGTTTGATAAGTAACGAAGGTAATATTATTTTCTCTTGGTCGACCGATGCTTAGTTAACTACGTTAGCTTCTCCTTGAACTAAAGCATCTCTAGAACGCCATTTTCTCCTGTTGGTCATACTTGATGTTTTTTAGCACCAGCGATATTGTTTTATATTCTTCTTTCAGTTTTGTAGAGTCCAATTGGTATACTGCCATATTTGTTGCCATTATGTAGAAGGACACACTTTAAACTTCGTTTGGAACTGTCGATAAGAAGACGCCAGTGATCTGGTGTATACTCCGATACACCTATTTTTTCTAACAATTCTTTAATATTGTTACAAAAAAACATATCATCTTGCTGAGAAAAAAAGGCAAAAGGTCTTTTTCTCTATCACGGTAGTGAGTAATTTTGGTGTCTGGGTGAAGAAGTTTCTTTTCTTTTAGTCTGGAGGCAAGCAACTCGGAAGAATCCTTTGGAAGGTTCAAATCTCTAATAAGATCGCTTAGCTCTTCCTGAGTAAAGCGCTCAAGACGTGTTGAATCCCCTTCAAAATCACTGTCGTCTTCCTCAAATCTATTAGTCTGTAGTACGTCAGATAACGTTTCGACATTATCCTCTGGTAACGTAGGTAAGCTGCTATATATTGGAATGGGTATCTGCTGATGTGGAATTGGTCTTATTGATGAATCCAGGTTAGGATATGTCCACGTATATCGATTGTTACGATTAATGCCCTTTATATTCACAAGACAGAAATAGCAATCGTCAAAATGATTTTTTGGTTCCCTCCATACCACTGAAACACCAAACTTCAAACATTTTCGTTGTCCTTCCGTCCACTGTCGCAAGTTTTCAAGACAAGTTTTGCACACTACATGTGGAGC
>WOGL01001732.1:0-10868 GCA_015342145.1 Leptinotarsa rubiginosa | reverse complement strand
GATTCCTCTATTCCCGTGAGCGGGCGGGAACTCATGTTGATGACGTTGGCGGCTTCATAGTTGTCCTGTTTTCGGTCTGTATTTGGGCATTGTTTTCTCACTAACTTCCCCCACTTTCTGTTGTGGGTATTCTCCATGTATTGGCGGATCTTCAAGCATGTGCTTTCAATCTTGGCAAAGATTGGTCCATGAAAGTATAAAGTTTTATTTTGAATGTTTTGGAGACAAGGAAACTTAAACACTCACCTAGGGTACGTTTCAACCTATTTTCGTTTCATTTTCACTACTTTCCATATATTGCAGGGTATTTCACTTTCAAACAATCAGAATCAGTCATTTCACAAATAAGAAGTAAGTATCACCTGCACAAGACAAGCCTGAGAGTAAAGACGATGTCATTTCTCCGTACACATTTGATTGTATCTAGCTGCCTTGCAGTGAAAGCTGCAGTCAAAGATAGAGGACAAATCTCGTTTGGCGGTGGATGTCGAAGTTTGGTTTTGCAAGTTTGGGAGCCCCGTTCTTTCTTCTTGGATGAAACTTCGGTCGATTCAAAAGTTATGGTACACCAAACTGATGCAGTAAAGCAGTGCATTAATAGAATGTTCGAAAGTGAAGTAATAGAACGCATTTGAGATTATTACTAGCCACCCCGATCACCTGATTTAATGACATTGATCTTTTAACTGTAGGGTTATTTGAGGCGGAAAGTTAGTAAAAGTAGACGTGTTACTGAGCTCAGCTGTTGGAGAATACAATAAAAGTGTGTTATGCATATATAAAACCTCAATTTATGAGGAATGCCGTTAAACACGTATGCAGAAGAATCATAGTTTGAATTTAGCGCAAACTTAGTATTTTATTGAAAAAAGGTTGGCATGAAAGTTACGGTGATGAGGTAAACTAGTTAACTTAGTATTTTATGATACTCAATCAAATAAAATTTTCATTCATTTTCGAGTTGTATTTAATGAATGAAAAATCGCCCTTTTGTATTTTGAAAAAAAAAACGGTGGAATTATCGCGACTTCGCAACACTTCTGCTTGAATTTGTAATGTTTCTTGGAATCAATAAATTTATTTTTATAATTATTTTAAAATTTCATTTCAGATTGAATTTCGAATGAAGAAAATCGACATAAAAATTCATCCGCATGACATGCTGCTCACGAAGAAAGGATTGCGTATTCTAAAACACATTATTGTGAGACTGTAGTTATTAAGACACGCCCGAGGAAGCCATTGTATGGCGAAACACGTGTTGCGTTTTTGTAAAACTATCTAGTGAAAATCTCACAATAAAGTGTTTTTAGAATATGTTAGTTATGGATTTTCATCAAGTATCGGCCGATTCATATATAGAACAGCAACCTCACTTTCATAAAATATTTACAGTGAGTGTGTTAGAAAGAACCCTGTGGAATGATGAATAAAATGAATGAAAATCTTTGATATTCTAGCTGTGCAACAGCAATAGCCAAGCTTTGATGCATCATTATTTGAAAAACCATCGTCAATGAATATTTTTTGAACTGATTTTAATTAATTCGAGAAAAACTTGGAGGAATACAGAAAAATATCAAAGGAAAAAGACCCGCGATGTGTTGAGACGATTTTAAATGAACCCGTTCATAAAAATATAATTGGGGAGTATTTACAGTGGGATTAAGGGAACTACCATTGTATCTTTCACGACACTGCAAGGGAGAAAAACGCGATATAGGGTTAGATTAAAGTCGTGAAATAATTAAACTCAAAGGTTTCCCGATAATTAAAAAGCAGGAAATAACTCATTGTCACCCATAGAGTCGTGAAGTCTCGAATGAACGCAATAATAAGTAACAGATAACAAAAGATTCTTTGACGATCTCCGACATCAAAGTGTGTATATCGTGCACATTACACGCCGAATCGGGACCCTCTTATCCCTTAATGCCATACAAATCCGCGCTTGCATATAAGAGAAACCAAGGGCTTACCGAGGTTTTTGTTATGCCGTGACATTGTTCTTTTCGCTGATTTGAGGGAAATCGGAAGCGTAAGATGAATTTATATCACACGCCTAAATGCTTTCTGATGTGATGCTGTGGAGGAGATCCGTTTTATTAAGAAATTGGAAAGTCTTTCGACAAATCTACCGATGGAAGTCTTCAAAGGAATTGAGTATGGAACTGAAAGTGTATGTTTGTTTACTCAGTATGTGAGGATTAATACTTTTTCAACACATTTTTGTTGAAGGTACAACAACAATTTATGTTGCTTTCTCTGACTTCGAACTGATTCTACTTTCAATACTCCATTTCAAGCAGCGTTCAATAGTCTGGGTCACAAGATCCTTTTTTTGGAACTTCTGTCCAAGGGAACCGAAAATTATGATCCAGGGCTCATTCGATTCGGAATGACCTCCAGCAACTTTTTGAAAGGTTTCAAGATGTCACCTCACAAACCACAAGAGGAGACTAAATCATCTGTCGGTAACAAAAAAGACAGATGGGTATCCGGGGCTAAGCTAAACAGTGGAGACGGGAGGGGTTCAACGAATTAATAAATTTAAAATTGGATGTAAACGGGCGCTAGGTAAATTCAACCCACCAGATACCCTAAGTGACTTACAATATCAATAACTTACGAATTAATATTGGAAATGAAAGATAAAGATCCCTAATATGATTTATTCAGTAAATCTACCTTTACATGGGTTAATCGACAACGCTTCTAATCAACAATACGATATTCAAATATCAATACAAGAGGTCATTAAGCACGGTGTATATAACCACAAATTCAATCAGTATGGTAGTAACTAAATTGTTTAAACATTTGGAATTTTTTCGAGCCTCTCTTAAAATTTTTCAAAAAGTTGCTAGTCCGAATCGACTGAGCCCTCAGACAGAAGTTCTAAAAAAAGGAACTTGTAACCCAGACTATAATCCAAGTAATATATTTCATTAGTACCAGAACAAAATTCCTTTATTTCGATATGCTCTTTGCTGACAACGTTAGCAACATTATGAGACGCCTAAAACAGTTCTTTTCTCGCCAGAGAATCGACCTTTCAAACATCTGTTCTGGAAAGTATGTTGTACTGACTCAAATTGAAAACAACTTTTGTAAAATCAATCAGTATATTGAGTTGTGATTCACAGACAAGAACCTTTTTCGAACATAATGATCTACGGAAAAGAAAGATTTTGACTTTCTACTTCTCCATCTTGACACAAACAATGTGGGAATCTTCCATAGGAAGAAAAAAAGAAATCGATTTCAGAATGAACTCCACAAACATTCGTTATGGATTTGAATCGGATACCATTCATAGCATTGCTACACAATATGGTAAATGAAAGAGGTTAAAGTGAAATTTTGCATGGAACACTGTCATCCACAATGGACGATGCAAATTTTTCAAGAGATGCTATTATGAACTTTCATGACCAGTTTTGGGCCGACGAAAATCCCCACGTCATTAGAGAAAGTCATTTTCAGCAACAATTTTCGCTGAACGTTTGGGTAGCAATGATTGATGACTACCTAGTTGACCAATTTTTTCTACCAGCAGGTTAACAGATGAATCCTACATGGACTTTTTGCGAGATCATTTATCCATTTTGTTAAAAGAAGTGCCGGTACTTATGAGAGGCGACATGTGTTTATGCACGAAAGGGCTCCAGCTAACTTCAGGGTTCTTGCTCGTCAGCATTTCGACATCACATATCCTAATCGCTGGATTGGACGCGCAGACCCTCAAAATTGGCCAGCTCCCAGTCCTGATATGAATCCCCTAGATTTCTATTAATGGGGTTATCTGTAGGCTTTTGTTAATAAACTTCCGACAATCAGAAGGTGTACATTTTGCCCATTTACTTCAAGTTGGAAATCTGGTTTTCAAATTATGTTGTCCATGGATAGTTTCAAGAAGTGAACACGAAGCTTGATATGAAGAAAACACAGGCGACGAAAAAGTTGTATTTTTGGTTGCTCAATCTAAACAAATAAAAAAAATACAAGAAAGTCGGTGGCGTTTTTTTCTCAATATTGTTGGTTGTGGGGCCCACTAAGACGCCACTGGACCCTTCAATTTCAATCTAGTTCGGGCTGAATAAGCGCCTCATTACTTCAAATGACTAGCAAATTTCAATCAAATCGGTGTAAGGATATTTATGACATTTTATAAATACTGTTTTTTTAAAATTCAACGCCCTGTATCTCAGAAACGAAAGAACTCCGGAAACATGTTCATAGGAACTTTTTTTTTTAAACGACCTAACGAATCATCTTCCTAAATTTCATACTGTGGTTAAAAAACACCCTGTATAATGAATGAATGAGAATTGATATTAGTTTTGAAAATATCTTTAAAGAAATGTCTGTGTTTTTCTCTGACTTCGAACCAATCCTTTTGATGGGTCATCAATTACCCCATCAACTGTTCCTTAATCAAACCAGATTCAGGGTAGTTTCCCAAATTCTTGAAATTATATATTTTTAGGAGAGATCATGTTTTGGAAAAAAACATTTATGGCTTTCTTTTTCTGCATCTCCATACAAAGAATGATTCCTTTCTTCGTTTGGAACTATAAAGATGGAGAAATAAAAAAGCCAAAAGTTCTCAAATTATGTTCAAATATACAGTGCATTTCTTTAATTTCCCCCCTTTTATTTTTTGAATGGGTCAACTCAAAAAAATTGAAATTTGGGATAATTAAATTAATGCATGAATACTTTATTTTGAATCAATATTGACAGATGAAACTTTCAAGATGACGACTGGGCGCCATCTGGGAAAAAAAAAATTAAATGGAAAGGGGGGTCTTGTGACTCATATTTTTGAAGTTCTTCACAAATGCTTCACAACCCTAGAATATAATGTCAATATCTACAAAACTACTACAAAATTGCGGAACTTTCAATAATTAATAAAAATAATAATAATAATAATGTTTATTTCCAAAGAAAAAAGTTACAATTATATCAATAACAAATTGCTTAATTAAATTCAAATGTACTAAGTTATAACATCATTCAATACTCTACAAAAATTGCATTTTGAAATAAACAAACGAACCACTAAGGCTAAGAAGCCAGCGCGTGGTTATGGTACGTTATATTTTGTAACACAATTTAGTGTAATTGTTTGAAAATAATTTCTATATTTAAACAAACTATTGTAATAATGATATTCTATACTACATAAACGAAATAATTAAATGATCATAACATGAATAATTTTTTAAAAGTTGCGCACCAATGTGTATGAGCACCATTTTTTGTGACAATGTCATTTTTGTATAGTTTTCCTATCTTTCAATGAATATTACCGCAGGGAATTCGGGTCTATCAGATTATGTATTTTTTTCCTCTCTATTTCGTGAAGGTACTGCTTTGTTTTTTTTTTGAATAAAACAATTGATGTTAAGTCTTTGATGTTCTTAGGGATATTGTTAAATATTCTGGTGCTCAGATGAGTATATCCTCTCTGACCAATAGTTTTGGATGAGTACTCAGTGCGCATCATGTTTTCTTTTTTTGCCCTTGTATCATAATTGTGGTCAATATTTCTCAAACGACTTTTATTTTTGTATTGATCTACCGCTACACGTAGAAAGTAGATTTGTCTGAGGTCCAGTATTCTACTTTCCGAATATAGTAGGGTCGATGAATACGTTTGACATTTATTAAAACAAATCTTTAGGAACTTTTTCTGTAAAATATCTAGATGATTCAAATAACTGCTGGCGACACCACCCCAACCTAGGATTCCATACGACAATCTAGACTCTATTAATGCATGGTACAGGATTTTCATTTGGTGGGTATTCAATATATCTTTAAAGTATATAAATTTAGAAATGATACTCCTCAGTGTACCTACAGTTTTTTTTATGTGAACATCCCATCTAATGTGTCTATCAATGTAAACACCTAAATATTTAACAAATTCTGAGGACTTTAATTGAATAATATCATCAGCATTTTTTATTTCAAGATAATTGAAATTTGGGATGTGGGATGAGTAACAAGCGAAAGGTAGGAACGAAGTTTTTTCAAAGTTCAGTGTTAATTTTTTTTGATTGAAACAATCTATAATTTTACTCATATCACTTTCGACTTTCTTTTTCAGATTTTCCCAGGATGCATCTTCATAGAATATTGCCGTGTCATCTGCAAAACTAATGATATCTCCGTTGATCTGTGAGGTGAGTATATTATTCATGTAGATAATAAAGAGTACCGGTCCCAATACTGTGCCTTGCGGCACCCCATATTGTACTATTCTTTCTTCACTTAGTGTATTGTCGATTATCACCTGCTGCTTTCTGTTGTCCAGATAGCTTTCAAATAACTTGTGTACATTTCCTCTGAATCCTAGGTCTTGCAAATCCTTCAAAAGCTGTTTATGGTCAACAGTGTCGAATGCTTTTGCAAGATCCATAAAAACAGCTAGGGAATGTTTTTTGCTGTCCAGGCTGTTATATATTTTTGTTGTGAGCGCGCAAATTGCATCATTTGTAGATTTTCCTTTAACGAATCCAAATTGTTTTTGAGATAAGAGTTTGTTTTTATCAAGATAACTGACTATTCTGACCTTCAATAGTTTTTCGAAAATTTTTGCGATATTACTGATTAGCGTAATGGGTCGGTAATTGAGAATTTCATCATTCTTCCCACTTTTGAATAGTGGCTTTATTATCCCAAGTTTGAGTATTACAGGCCATTCTCCATTTTCCATGATTTTGTTTATCAAAAACGTGAGAGGTTTTGAAATTTCGTTTTTGATTTCTTTCAGTAACTCTGTTCTTATTCCATCAAAACCGGGAGCTTTTTTGTCTTTCAAATCATTTATAATTGTGATTAATTCATTTTCTGTTACAGGTGAAAGAAATATTGAAGACTGTGTCTGCGTTCCTTTCAGCGGTGGAATTGCAGGCGCCCTAATTTTTTCAGCGAATTTTTTTCCTAACAATGTATAATGTTCATTGAATAAGTTTACTATTTCAACTCTATCAGTAATTGTTCTATTCTCATGTTGTATTTGGTTTATAATATTTTGTTTTCTGTTAGCTGATAGCTCCTTCACTGTATTCCAGATGGTTTTACTATCACCTTTACTGAGGTCGATTTTTTGTTTATAATATGAGATTTTAGCTTTTTTTATTAATGTATTAACTATATTTCGATATCTCAAATATTCATTTTTTAGGATGACATCAATTTTGTTCATTTTGTACTGTTTGAATAGCTCATTTCTGTGATTTATACTCTTAATTAAACCCTTTGTTATCCACTTTTTTCTTTTAATTTCACTATGCTTCATTTTATATGATTTAGAACAGTTTTTAATTTTATTTTTTAAAAGGGATATGATATAATTTGTCCAAGACTCAACATTCTGTAGTGAGTAGAAGAGGTTCCAATTATGATTTTTTAATTCTTCCCTTAATTTACCATGTTGGACAGTAGTAATTGTATTACCTGAATTTATTGGAGTTCTTGTTTGTTTGAGTGGCAACTCCATCAGTGTAGTAGAGTGGTCTGTCACATCTATTTCTAGCACTGCAGATGACACAGCAATATCGTTTTTTGAGTTTTTATAAAATATATGGTCCAAGCATGTGTTACTCTGTAGTCTGGTTGGGCAGTTTATTAACGAATAAAAATTAAATTCATACATTGTATTCAGATAGTCGAAAACAATATCATCCTCCACCAATATGTTTAAGTTTAAGTCGCCTGCAATAATGTGATGGTTTGCATTGTATTTTTGAGCTTTATTCAAATATTCCTTCAAACCTATAATAAACTGCTTCGCATCAGAGTTAGGAGACCTATATATAGCAGTTATACAAAGATGATCATTATTTATCGCAAATTTTACCTCTATTGCTTTACATTTATCTATACGAACTATTTCGAAGTTACATCGTAAGCTGGTTGATGTATAAATCAATACTCCATCACATTTATTCACATCTCCTTCATTGTATGTTATATTATATCCATCTATATGAAATAAATCGACATTGGTAATTTGTCGTGTCTCTGTCAAAATCAATATTGAGAAGTCATTGATAGTTTCTGATAAATAAGCCCTGAAAGTATCAAGATTTTTTGATATGCTTCGTATATTCTGATGAAGAATTCTGAAATTGTGTTTATTATGTGAAATATGTTCATTATATTTTTCTATAGTATCAAACATCAATGCATTGTGATGTTTGTACTCGTAATCCCTTATATACTGGTTCATTATTCTATATGCAATAGTGATTGATAAAATTTGCGATCACAATAACCTAAATATTAATTTTGTGAATGCCGCTGAGTAGTTGAAGTTATTTTCTGGTTGTTGAGCGAAGTCGTAGTCTTTCTTGGCCTGGGTTCGGATTCGGCTTCAATGGTTTTTTAGGCAAATTTTGGTTTTTTCCTAACTGTACTTTTTCTGATTGTTGAATAATTGGTTTTTCCTCAACAGTTTCTTCTTCTTCCTCTTCTCTCAATGTATCTGCTGTATAGGCAATACCATCTACAAATAATTTGTTTCCTTTTATATAGCTTTTAGTATCAGTATTTGCCCTAGCGTTCTTCAAGTGATACCTCAATAGCTTGTTATCTTCCCTTTGTTCAAGAGTCAGATCGTGCGCGATACTTGTCTGGGTACCTTTCAGTTTCTTGCAGTTCCTGAAAATCTCTTGCTTCTTCAGATTAGATATCAAGTCGAGTTTGATCGGGTTGTTTCGAGCGTTCTTGATCCAAATAAAATTGTTAACATCAGCTTTAGATATGTTAACATCTAGTAGTCTATGAATTTCCTCGAGGACAAATTCCAAGGATATCCCTTCTTCTTTCGGCGTCAATCCAAATATGACAATACCATTTTCTTTCGATTTTCTTTCTAACTTCTCGACTTTACATTCCAATTCTTTATTTTCCTTTTCCAAATATCTAATTTTCTCTTTCAATGACTCAATTTTCAACACAACTCTTGCTTCACTGGCTTCAATTACATTTTTCAGCTCAGTTCTGCTCGCAACTATTTCGTTCAGGAGTTCATTAAATTGTTCTCTTTCATTCATTTTATCACGTACTTTTTGGTGGTGTATGGTCACCTTTATGTTGTTTGGAGAATTCCGCAAAAAAATGGTCGGAATGCCTCTCAAGGACTAATATGATAGGTGTTTCCCTGTGTTTTTCTCCCTTCTAACGTTCGTTTTGAGTGTTAGATACTATCAATTTATTATCGAAATATCTGCTTACAGTGTTATTTCATAAATGTTTGACTTTCAGAATTGTTTGTGGTCTGTTACATACCAAAATTTAATGTTTTTTGAGCACAATGTTTCGCTGATGTTCACACTATTAGGCAGCACATACGCCAACGCAATGAAGGCAATGTTGAAATTTCGCATGATACGTAGATTCAATTAGCGATTTTTTTCAGTTTTTTCATGTTGATACACATATGCTCACAGTTTCAGCTATTTAGCATGTTTATTTTGTTGGTGAGAGGCATAAAACTTAGAAGTATTTGCTATATTATGCTATTGAAAAAGATGGATCAAAAAATTCGCGTGACATTTTGAAATTCAGTGTTCAAAAATACGTGGAATGTTGACAGTGGCTAACCGTAATTGTACTTTTCACAGATCGTTGAGAAGAAATTCAGGAGTTGAATAATGACATTTAAGGCGATCCAAATTAGCTTAAGAGGGTTATGAATGGTGACGAATCATGGGTATATATTTATGACATCAAAACCAAAGTTGAATCGTCCCAATGTTGAAGCCCAGGAGAGCCAAGACCAAAAGAAGCACTTCAATTACAATCGAATGTTTCTTTTAATTACTGTACCGTTGTGACACATGATGGTACGGTCAATAACGAGTATTATCTTTGAGATATGCGCCGCTTGCGAAAAGCAAAACGAAAAAATCGTCCGGTATTGTGCTTCAGCCACCATATCCACCAGATTTCACTTCCTGCGGGTTTTTATTTTTCCAAGATTGGGAACCATGGAAAAACGGCATTTTGCGACGATTGAGGAAATAAAAACTGAATCGCTCAGAGAGCTCTTGGAAATACCAAAAAATGCATACCAGAACTGTTTCGAGGACTAGAAAAAAACGTTGGAATAAGGGTACATAATAAAAATTGTTGAATAAATGTATTTTGGAGGAAAATGAAAGTTTGGCTAATTTATTGTACAGATAGCGGATAATCTCGACCTCTACCTTTAAGATGGCGTTTGCTGTATTGATTGATTTATTGAAATTTAATGAAATGAAATGAAATGCTTTATTCAAATAGGATACATCCTAATATACAACAATGATAATATTGTTAACATTAATATACATATAACACAATAAGAGAAAAAAGGTTCTACTGATATTTGTTAATAAGTAGTCTTACCTACGATAATTGAAAATACAAAAAATAATAATAATACATGATAATTTGGTATCACCTTAATGGTCTGTTAAATGGTGTAATAGATTACCTTTGAACAGAATAAGATTGTTAGAAGACTTCACATTTTCAGTTAGACTGTTATACTTAATGAATCCTTTAAAAATTAATGTTTTATTATTGAACGTTTTTGTTTGATTATCAACATACAAATTATTTCTTATTCTAGTATTATACTGATGGATTTGATTATTGAAAATCACAAATTTGTCAAAATTTGAAGGTAGAAGGTTATGCAACATTTTGTAAATATAAATCATCGTTAAATATGTAAGCCTACTTTCTATAGAAAACTATTCTAGAGTATTTAACATTAAAAATATATGGGTACTCCTGTCACATCTCAAAATAATCATCAATGCGCGATTCTGTAGTTTTTGTTTGAAGGTGGTTAACAATGT
>WOGL01001731.1:0-10870 GCA_015342145.1 Leptinotarsa rubiginosa | reverse complement strand
TTTTTCAAATAAGCTTGAAACAATAACGAACGAAAAATACTAGTATTATTGTTGAAAAAGCGTGGGCGCTTTGTGCCATATTTTTATATATCAAGCGCACGTCGCTTTTTTCACAATAATACTAGTATATTTCGTTCGTTATTGTTTTAAGCTTATTAAAAAAAAATAACTTTTTAGTTCGATGTTCTTTAAAAGCGTGTTTTTCAGTTTTTTTAAACTATATTTTTGTTTCTTAAAACGTCAGAAAATATCAGTACGACAATGAACATTATTGTTCAGTTTGAATATTCTCATTTAGTTTTCGGTTTTACTAGTAGAAAGGTCCCACGTCAACAATCTCTAAAATGGGCAATTCTCGTCCATTGAAAGTAAAAATTGAAGCGATTTTTATTTACTGTGTGACGCGTAACTTTCACGAGACCGAAAGGATTTTCAAAGATCATTTTCCGAATCTTCCTATCTGTAGAAAATTAATGAGGGAATTCACAACTACCGGTAGTGTACATAACAAAAAGTCCCCAGGTCATCCGTCCATTCCGTAAGAACATCAAGTGCAAATAATTGGTGGGATGGTAGTAAAGTCTAAACAGTCTACTTATTCCGTCGCGAATGTTTGTGAGGTGTCTACTTCTATTGTTCGGATAATCTTGAAGTGAAATAGGTATCATTCATACAAAATTAAAATGGTACACCAATCAAATGAAGATGACCCTGATCGAAGAACAGAATTCTGCGAAATCATGATGAAAACCATTGCAAGGCATCCTATCTATCTCCACAAAATCAGTTTTAGTGTCGAATGTACTTTTTTTCAAACGGCAAGGTTAACAGACAAAATTGCCTTTATTGGAATGACACCAACCCTCACGTTTTCCGGGAAATACATACCCAATATCCAGAAAAAATTAACGTTTGGGCAGGAATATTGGGAAACCATATTGTAAGACCTCTATTTATCGATTAAAATTTAACAGGGGAACTATATTTGGATATGCTGTAAACTACTGTTGACCCTTTCGTCATTGAAATCGTCAAAGCGAATCCTATCCTATGGATATTGTATTCCAACAAGATGTAGCACCACCAAATCACTCCAGAAAAGTAGGAATTTATTTGGATACTACTTGTCCCGGTAGTTGGATTGGCCGTCGAGGTCCTACAGAATTGCCAGCCCGCTCGCCAGATTTGACGCCTTTGGACTTTTTTAATGGGTCTATTTGAATCAAAAGGTGTACGAAACTGAACCTGCTCCAATATTGGATACACAACAGAGAATAATAAATATTTATAGAGATATTGACGTTACTGTGTTCGAAAACGTGAAATATCGGATAGACTGTTCATACGTCAAGAAGTTCAAGGCAATCATTTCAAGCATCTTCTGAACTGACCTCAAACTTATTACCTCATATTATGTAGTTAAATGTCAATGTATTCAGACAATTTTCAAAAGTTCCGTCATTTTGAAGTTGTTGAAGGTATTGACATTATATTCCAGGGTTGTGAAGCATTTCTCAGGAGCTTCAAAAAGATGTATCACAAGACCCCCCTTTCCATTTAATTGTTTTTCCCAGATGGCGCCCAGTCTCCATCTTGGAAGTTCCATCTGTCAGTTTTACTTCAAAATAAAGTATTCATGCATTAATTTCATTATCTCAAATTTCAATTTTTTGAATTGACCCGTTCAAAGAATAAAAGGGCGTGGAACATTAAAGAAATGCACTGTAGATTTTGAACACCTGGGGAAAAATCGAATAATCTACAACTTTAGTGATTATGACCGATATACAAACTTGTTCGGTCTAATTACCTTTCATATCAATGAATACAGAAGTGATCAAGTATTGAGCTGATGCCTACATCTCAATGACCAACAATAAAGAATTATGCGTCAGTATTATCCTTCAGAAACATTTGTACCTTTCCTTCATGAAATAGTTGAAAAAAAAAACGAAAGTACCACTGAAATAATATCTACCAAACGAAATCATTGTTCCACCGTTCACAATAGGAAGTGTTACAACTTCTTTACATTCGCCACAGTTCATAATTTGGCACAGTTCAACGTAATTAAGCAACAACCTGCCTTAACAGAATATGTAATTATCTTACAGACAACAATTCGAATTACACGTTTCAGTCGGCATTAAACCTTGATATATACATCCTTTCCATATAGTCGGCCACGTGGAAATATATCTAGCATATTATTTCCTCAACCCCAACCTCCAACTCTCAAGTTAACATCGTTCCCTTACCTGTTACTCGCAGGAGAACTCCCAGCCGAACATTCCGCCGAAAGCAACTGTCACATCGTCTCGAAGTTGCACAACTTAATTTCACCTCGATTAGGTTTCTTTTTAGGTAAAAAAGCAATTACGTCAGCCAATTACACTCAGAACTGTTCTCTGTGCTGATAAAGTCTGTCATAATTAGGAGTTTCGAGGAAAACATTTTTCGAACGAGTCAATTAGTTGCCATCGAGAAAATGAGTCTAGGTTAATCGAGACTTTTTCTTCCATGTTTAGGCTGAGAAGGAAAATATCTATCTATCTCAACTTTAACTTCTTCGATAATATTATGTGTATGATGCTATTAGGTTCAACTGAACAGTTAATCAAAATAACTATCATCTCTAGTTTCGCCAAAATTCACTTTACTTCGTAACAAAAAGAAAATTCTTGATGAAATGCTCGTCATCGATTACAAGGATGGGATTTTTCTTTCTTGTTAGAAGATTGCTCGCGTTCAGCATATTCCCAATAGGGCAAAAAAATCTTCCAAATTACTCTGATAAAAGTGATATCAAAAATCATGGTCAAAGCCGTTAATCACCATATCCATGATCATTTGGAAGGCTTTGACATCTTGAGCGATCATCAATATGTCTTTTGGAAACAAAGATCAACAGGCAACCTTCTATCGTATGTGACCCATATTTGGAATAACGCAATCGAGAAACATGGAGAGTCAAAGGCGCTTGATAGATCTGAGCCATTTGACCATGTGTGGCATGAGGGTTTGCTGGCCAAACTTTGGTGCTATGGCTTGTCAGATCATTTTTGTGAATGGATCTTCAGCTTCCTGAAAGAACGTTTCCTACAAGTGGCCGTCGATGGATATCTCTCGAATACTTTTACCATCAACTCTGGTGGTCCTCACGGATCCATATAGTCTCCCACCCTCTTTTTATCGTATATCAACGACTTATTGGAAAAAACAAAGAATCCATTTTATTGTTTCGCTGACGACAGCATACTAGTGCATTTAGATTCCAGGACATCTGCTGCGGATACACATCTTCACCGGCAGCAGGAGGTTGCATACCTCAATGAGGATCTAGAAGTGATTTCGAATTGGGTTGGAAGTAGCCAGATTTCTCCATGAAGATAAATGTCTCCGAAGCGAATATAATAAGGTCAGGGCAGAAAATTCCCCTTTCTACTTTGATATGTTTGGGGTTTAAAATGGATACCAATATGTCTTGGCACAATCATGTCGCTGGAATTGCAAAGACTGCTCCTCAAAAGCTTGAAACACTGTTCCGAACCAGAAAACTGTAGACACCTCAGTAACTTCTGATGTTCCATGAAGCTCAGATCAGACCTTCTTTGAAGTATTGTTCTCATATATGGAGCTCCGCCCCGAAGCATATCCTGAAGCAACTGGATTGTTTGGAGGAATTGATCTCTTCGATGATATATAACTGAAATGTCACAAAATATTGTTGAGACTGTATGAGAAAAAATTCATCATTACTCACTCAGAACACTCATTCAAGAAAAATGAAAAATATTGTTCAAACTATATTGAACTAGTCTGACAAAGACACTGCACTTGATTAGATCCAAAATACTATGAGAAATAAATTGTGAGCAAGTTGATTCAATATATAATAAAACACGAGAAACATTTAGGTGTCAGCCTCTTTCAATTACTGCTGATCATTCAACAGATATTATACCAAAATACTTAATACATCAGTAACCATCTGAGCTGAAAACCAAAACTCCTGAACTTACCTTTCCTGACTGTGATTCTGTCATTGATTTATTATACTTGTGAACTTACCTCAGTATGACATTTATCGATTGTGTCGTTACTCATCGTGGAGTATTTTTTTTTCAAGTCATTCATGACTTTATAATTCAACAAATACAACAGTGTGATTTTTTTCCTTAATGAACCTGAAAAATTGAACACATTTATTGCCTTCAATTATTATCTGCAGATACTGATCATCAGACCATTGGCATCGCTTTAGGATTGCCATACACCTGTATGGCAAAAAGATTTATGGACTTCCGGCGGAATCTTCCAGGATTGGCTCACTCCAAGGCGTATATTCATCCTCCGAAGTTTGATACCAAACAGTTGTTGGACTACAGTCGAGATGAACTAACAGGCCTTCTTACAGGTCACTGTCATTTGAATCATTATTTGCAGAGACTCGGACTGTCGAAAAACAGTTGTGTAGCCTCTGTGTGGAAAATGATGAAACAACAGAGCACATACGAATCAGGTTTTTAGAGTTCGGCAAAGTCGTACTCTTGCCATTTGACCTTGCCACCATTCAAACTAATCGGCTTGGTTAAGAAGCTGGGTTCATTTGGTAGAGTGTGAATAGATCTGAGCCACAATAAACCCTTGCGGGTTGCGTTGGAGGGTCGAATAGACCCATTCCTTTTGTACCTAACCTAACCTAATCTAACCACATGGGTTGGTTTTGGGACCTGTATTGTTTATTCCATACATCAATCGAATTGATTGTATTTTAGCAAGCTGTCATCGCTTTTTGATGACAGCTTGTTCTCGATTCCAAAATACGGAAGAAACAGAAGTTGTACGATTGCAAAACGTGATAAAAAATAGAGTTCACCGTGAATCAGACGAATGTAACAAATACAAAGAATTTGTTGAATTTTTTGAAGTACATCGTGATGCATTCCTGATTTGGAAAACACATTGTAGTGACACTGACACTGTATTTCCTCCCCTTGAACTTTGCAGAACTCCTCAACAAGGAAAATCACTACACTCACGTCGATTTGAGACTCAGGTATAGTATTAATACGTTTTTTTTCGTGGGTTTGACAATAATTAACCGCACTGTTCAATTTACCTCAACTTTATTTCGCTGCTACACTGATGATACAACACTTCAACTGAAACTTCAGATTGATACTCAAATGTCTATCGCCTTATTAGATCACTTCGTGAAGCACTGTCAACTAAACTTCCTGATCCGCATATTGGTAGTGTTTATATATGGTAATCGAAGTTTCTTGAAGGCTAAAGGAAGGTCGCTAAAAGTTAATCGGAGCAACGCGACGCGATATCTAAAACAATTGTAGGGTGCAAGTCGAGTTCTGCGCTGGCCAAGTCACAATCAATTTACGACGACCAGCGGCGGCCGGCGTTATTTTTTTCAGAGGATGACTTACAACAGAATAGCCTCTGGGGTAATACTGGGCATACCTCTGACGTGGATTATTCAAAAGCCCATATTGCGTACTCTGGCACATATTTCATTTGATGACTCATGTGAAACTTTTTTAAAATGTATGGAATATTACCTCTTCCATGTATTAACATTTTTTAATCAGCTGTATATATTTCTGAAAATAAGCCATTTTTACATCTGACTGGAGATATTCATGGTTATAATACCAGAGGCAAATACTCGATGTATAATCCGTTCGCGAAAGTGGATAAATACTGCGTATTATTCAATAATGATAATGATAATACGCTTCATTATCATAAGACATAATCTTGTAGACAAAGCTTGGGTAGTAAATACTTTTAAAAAAACAATACATACCAAATGAAATAAAAATAAAAATGGTGCATGGGTACAAACTATGTTGAAATGGAGAATATGAAAGATATGTATATATAAAAGAGTAAAAGTCAAGTTTATGAAAGAGTAGATATAAAAAGTAACAACTTAGGAGCTCCTTAATCATTAAAGATAAAAAATATGCGTGAGTCAGTTAGAAGCTATCATTAAAATATTCATCCGAAGTATAAAATAGTCTATTAGATAGAAATTGTTAACTAACTTCCTGAATTGGAAGTAATTTATATTGGCAGATCTTATGTCCATATATAGGCAAATGATTGTATATTTTTCCACCGTTGTGAAATATGAAGTCTCTGGTAATGTTTTAGTTGGCACAGTGGGTTTCTGAGTGTGTCTGCTGTTTCGAGTGTTATAATGGGAAGAGGATAAAGGGCAATAGAATGAGAAAACTGCTCTTCAAGCAACAGAAGTGAAGATAGAAGATAGAAGAAATCAACCATCGCTAAGATTTGAAAAACAAAGTGGAAATTCTAGAATGGTTTCAAAAGAAAAATAATATCATAATCTTTGGGCTCCAGAGGGAGAAAAAATATATAACAGCAGGATATATAATCGACATAATAAAGAATTTTCTGGAAGTCAACCTAGTCGAAAGTGACTTGAATAACATATACCCCTTGGGAAATACATACGACAGCCCAGTGAAAGTTGAATTCATCTCTCTCTTGAAAAAAATCGCAGTATTGAAAAACACCAATACATTGAAAGGAATGCAAATAAGTATAGCTCAGGACATGACTGAGCAACAAAGAGCGGAGCATAAAATACTGAGAAAGCATTTGTACTTGGCAAAACAAAACAAATATAATAACTGCTTTTTTGAGAGAGACAAACTTCATTTGAATAACAAAATATTTTCGGCAACAGATCTCAAAATAGAAGAAGAAAAAACTGAAACGTACAATAGTCCAAAACCGCATAGCGACCCCGGAACACCACTTCCGGAGCAACCGCTCTTAAAAGAAAATACTGAAATACTGAAATACGACGCGAAAAAAGAGCTTATCTGCATTTTGTACTCCACAATATAAATTCCAAGGCCAAATGGAATACTCCTAGATCTCTGGATATCCTGAGGAACGATAAAAAATAAACTTCCACATAACCTAAATAATCCCACATTATTGAATTCTCATTTTCTCAATTTCAATCACGTCACTGAAACTCCAGGTCAATTATCTTTTCTTGACAAATATTCTTTTCAAAATAATCGCAACTTCAGTTTTCACGTGATAGACAAAGACACCGTAAGAAAACACCTGAATGCTATCACCAGTAATGCTACAGGATCGGATCTAATATCTTTACGAATGTTGCGTTATGTAGAAACTAAACTTACTGACCATATTACTTATATTATTAATTTATCTATTTCTACTTGTATCTTCCCTGCGGCTTGGAAGCGAGCTAACGTGATTCCCATACCAAAGTGTATTAATCCCACTGAACTCGGTCACCTCAGGCCAATAAGCATACTCCCGATTCTATCTAAGGTGTTTGAGCTAATCTTGAAAGATCAAATATGTCATTTTGTTGAAACAAATAATATTATAACTTCGGTACAATCTGGTTTCCGAAAATCTCATAGCACCACTACAGCTTTACTAAATATCACCGATGACATTCTCACTTCAATTGATAAAGGCCAACTAGTTTACCTGATTCTACTAGACTATAGTAAGGCGTTCGATACTATTGATCGTAATGTTTTGTGTGATAAACTTCTATACTACGGTTTTTCTCAGGAAGCTTGTGGGCTTATTCGTAACTATCTATCGGAACGATGTCAGTCGGTAGTAGTAGGTTCATTAAAGTCAGATGCCCAAATAGTGAATTACGGAGTGCCTCAAGGATCAATCTTGGGACCTATTCTTTTTTCCATCTATATCTCGGATTTTCATGAGTGTCTGAAGTTTTGTACTATCCACCACTATGCCGATGATACTCAATTATACCTAGACTTTACGAGCAATTTGATCCATTCAGCAACTTCTCAAATTGAAGAAGACTTAACATCTTTATACAATATCTCAGCCGCACATAATCTCACACTTAACCCTTCGAAATCTGTAGCTATGCTTCTCGGAACGAAATCAAAACGTGAACAGCTAACACAAAATTTTCAAATCAGGTTAGCAGGTATGCCGTTAACCTTTGTAAGTGAAATCAAAAACCTAGGTATTTGGTTTGATGTTGACCTAAGATTTACCAAGCACGTCAGCTATCTCTGCCAGAGCTCGTTCAATATTCTGAGACAGCTGTATCCTAGTCGTGATTTGCTATCTACTAAAATGAAACTTGAGTTGTGCGAATCGCTGGTGATATCTAAATTATCATATTGCGACAGTATTTATGGTCCAGCACTTCTACAGGCTGATGCAGCTAGACTACAAAAAATTCAAAATTCCTGTTTACGTTTTTCTCATGGAATACGTAAATTTGAACATATTAGTATGAAATTTAAAGAAACAGGATGGCTCAAATTAGACAACTGTCGAAAACTCCATTTACTTACCTTGACACACAAAGTTATAACGTCTGGCAAACCTACATATCTCCTCAATAAACTTACTATGTTCAAAAACATCAATAGGGTAAACACAAGGAAAAATAATATGCTAGTTATTCCCAAACACTCAACTGCACTGTACCAACGTTCTTTTTCATATTCTGCACCTAAATTCTATAACACTCTTCCCAAGGAGTTTTGGAACTTCTCTTTATACAATTTCAAGAAGAAATTGAAAATCTTACTTCAGTCACTATAGAGTTGCTTTTAAGACGAACCTGTATATGATTATTGTTTACGCTAGGGTTATAAATGTTATAAATGTACATAAATGAATGCTAATAAGTGTTTACTAAGGTGAAAATAT
The DNA here is from genome assembly GCA_015342145.1 of Leptinotarsa rubiginosa. Taxonomy (NCBI): domain Eukaryota; kingdom Metazoa; phylum Arthropoda; class Insecta; order Coleoptera; family Chrysomelidae; genus Leptinotarsa; species Leptinotarsa rubiginosa. The sequence goes on along the minus strand of WOGL01001731.1, from coordinate 2,128 downwards.
TTTACTAGAATATAGGCACATACATATTTATTTATTTATATTTATATTTAGAATTAAATTGTTACTTTTTTTATATATTTAAATTGTGATTTAAAAATTTAATTTTTATTTGATTTGTACTTTTATATTTTATACTCATACGAGTATAAATTGTTCTGGAAATAAGTATTTTTGATTTTATATACGCTAATGCTCAAATTTTACTTTTATATTCTTCTATGATTCACTTATATTTTTACAGTCTTCTATGATACACCTATTTTTTTTTTCTTTTTTTTTTTTTTTTTTTTTTTTTTTTGCTAGGTTAAGTTGAAAAGCAGCCTAGGCTGATACTTCACCTTTTCATTGACCCTTAATTATTGTTCTGAATTTTTGTATTTCATTTTTTATAATGTCAATGAATAAAGACGATTATTATTATTATTATTAATTCATGATACTTGTACAACGATTTTCTCATGTAATTAGGTTACACCTGTATGATAATAAATGAAAAATAAATAAATAAATAAATGAGCCTGTCAGACAACGTATGTCATCTCTGTTGCAGTTTAACAATTATTTGGTGATATTATTCCAAAGATGTATGGAAACCTTGGATTATGATAATCCTTTTAGATTCTACCAGGAGTCTGAAACTCTGTTTGCAGTCCTGGAATTCCGTGTTTGATTGGCAAAGCCAAAATCATGCCAGCAACAGGTTTGGGTCCGATGAAACCACCTCTAGCGCCATCCCTGGCAAAAGAATCATTACCTCTCAGGCCAGGAATCCAGACCGATGACAATCTGTCAAATCTTCCTATTGAGCAGAGTATCTTTTGGTTACATGATGGGGCCGAATGCTTCCAAAGGCGCTTAGCTATAAAATATTTTTATTAATATATCTACCGATCTTCACACGCATAAATGAATGGCAAAGATTATCGCATAGTTCCTTGAGCAAGGTCTGCGACTGTATATACCTGGAGGTGTTGATATATCTCTTAGTATTTTCTCCTTTCACAGCATTAAGTCTTCTCTACTAGGGATTAGAACGGTATAGGGCAATTCATAATTTTCTGATTGATTCGGCCGTTACTTGATGAAGATCCAAAGTAATTTCACAAACTTCACCTAACGATTTGATCCACTCAAACTTTATTTTCAAAACATTTTACGGCATGTTTCGCTATCACAGTAGCCTATACGTAGTGATTAACATTCTGTTAGGTGTAGTTTGTGGAAATAGGTCATACTTGATTGTTGAAGGCATTAACTTGAAGGTCGTTTTCTGAAGGTAGTAATTTTCATTATCAACAATGGATGCGTATTCCTGAATTCATCAACAAAACATTAAGCAGTCCGAATCTGAGGTGAATAATGTGGAAGGGCACTGGTGCAAAAGGAAGTTTAGATAATTTATATTCAGTTAACCTAGTTTACATATTAGAAATGTGTAAAAGACCATCAATTAGTCTGTGGTATATAGTTCACTGATTTGGAAACTATGCATGTTCAGTTGTGAAGTTTGGATGAGTTTTGTTAAGCAGAAACTCCGGAAGTCAATTGTGCATATGGAAGATTGAAATATTGTGAGAAAAAATATTTCCAAATGGTATATTTCAAATGTTTCGAATTCGTTTTCAAAAAGAAAAGCGTAAAGTTCAATCATATAATGGAGGTTCACGTAAGATTCTATGAGAACCTGACTAGTCTTGTCATACCTGATGAACTCATCATGAACTCAACCAATCAGTTCAACACCCGCTCTTCCGTTTGAAATAGTATGTTTGACATATGAAACACGCGAAGGTTTCAAAAACACTGTTAAGTTGAACCATTCACTATGGAAACTTACGTTACACATTAATAAATAAATCTATATCAATATTCTCAGAGTAACAAAAGACAATAGAGAGGCCTTTTGAATCCTTACATTGAAGGCAGCATAACTTTGTTTGTTTACGGGAAGTAAGTTGGACCATAAAACAGTGGTGGCGGTTGGTTTAGTTGATAATCGGAGGGATAGTATACATTTATAAAATGAATCATTTCAGGTGAAAATGTATTCTGTTCAAATAGTTCCTACAGGAAATCTGATTTATTATTAATGATTATGGAAATGCGGCCAGTTTTTCTACCACCTACT
>WOGL01001730.1:0-10875 GCA_015342145.1 Leptinotarsa rubiginosa | reverse complement strand
ATTCCTGAAAACATCGTTTTTACATCGCCCGAATAGTACTGGAGTTTTATCCCAACACCAAACCGTTATTTTAACACCTCGACACGTGTTTCGATCACCACGTGATCATATTCAAGAGGAAGGTCAAAAGATATAATAACACCAACACCAAACCGTTATTTTAACACTTCGACACGTGTTTCGATCACCAAGTGATTAGCTTCAAGAGGAAGATCACTTGGTGATCGAAACACGTGTCGAGGTGTTCAAATAACGGTTTAGTGTTGGGATAAAACTCCAGTCATATCCATTACTACACCAAAGGTTCCAAACAGTGCATAACATTCACATCGCCTGTTTGAAAGCTGACTTGTGTAATTTCCAAGGATCTAGAAGACATGCGCTTGTTTTATTTCATCCGAAAATTTCATCTAATTATTCACAGCAAATTTTTTGTAAATTCTTGTTTTTTCTTTTGTAAAAAGTATGTACCATTCACAATTCAAATTTCATTTACTGATTTTTTCATCTTAGGTTTCCGTTTATTACCCATCTCTTGGAGTATCTGTGAAAGCGCCTTCCCATAAGTATTACGGAAAACTTGAAGGTATTTGCGGAAATTGTAATGGAGATACAGAAGACGATTTCAGGACACCTACTGGAGAGACACCGAAGGACGAAAATGACTTTGGTCTGAGCTGGTTATACGAAAATCTTCCTGGAGGACAGAGCAGAGATAAATGCGAGAACAAGGAAGACCTGTGTTCAACTTCATCTGTTGGTTCTGACGCATGCAGTCAACTTATTGATATGAATAAATTTGGGCAGGTTAGTATTAATCGAAAAGAAAAAATAACACGAACAGTTTTTTCTGTTCTCTCATTTTGTTGTAGTCAACATTCTTTATTGCGATTTTTCTTTACTGCATCGAAACAAATTGACAGTATCTTGATAAGTGAGTTAATTATCATTTGGTTCAGTTCAAGTTCAGCTGCCCAAAGGCAGTTTGTTAGTCGAGTTGGCTCAAACATACTGTTACGCAAAAATATAACTGAATTCCACCACGATCCAAACAGGAACTCAATATTCGAAACATGGTACAAATAATATGAATTTAAAACTAAATAATACACTTTATTGTATGACTGTCACTATAAATGGTTTTACAAAAACCGCGACACGTGTTTCGCTATACAATAGCTTTCTATTTGGGGAAAACTATTGTATAGTGAAACACGTGTTGTGGTTTTTGTGAAACCCTTTATAGGAAAATCATACAAGTGTTTTAATTAGTTTTAATATGGATTTTAATCAAGTATCGACCAGTTCTATTCAATTATATGAATTTTTCTAACGAAAGCCAGGAGCCACGTGACCTCCCTTTACATTAAAAAAAAGTTGATGGTACTCTCTTGACACTAAGCCACGTGACCACAATCATTTTTATGCCAAAACGTAGTAAAAGTAGTACCTTTTTACCTGAATTTCACCCGACCTCGATAGCTTGTTCCGTTCAAAAGTTAAGGAGGGGAGGACTTTTTACGTCCTCACCGTATAATGTTGAGAGTGGCATTATACCAAGTTGAATAAAAAGAGGACAACAGTGGTCTTTGTAACCTGCTTTGACTATTATTCTTATGCCCTTTTTCTGGCACCTAATGGAGATACCTGAATGACCCCAAATCAAAATACTATATGACATAACTGAATGAAATAATCCATAGTAGGCTCTTTTCAGCGTTATCATTTAATCGTCTCATAATAAACAAGACAGTGGAAAGTTTGCTAGTCACAGATTTGGTATGATTAGAGCAGCTATCTTTTATCAACAACAAGTCCTAAAAATGTGTACTTTCAGTTGGATGAATATTTAGATTGGCAGATACAATTGAATTTGGAGTTTTATTTTTCATTCAGTGTTCGCTTATCAGCAGCAAACCATTCATTCGCTAATGTTTCGCATCTCGCATCACGCATCATTAGTTGTAAGCTGGTATTAAGTCTTTTCTAGAACATAATAGGGTCGTATCATCTGCAAACAAGGTACATCTTGCTGGTTTTATAAAACTGCATGAATCATCGATATAGATCAAGGACGATAGTGGGCCTGAAATGGAGCCCTGAGGGAGGCCATGCTTCATTTCTTCAATGTCTAATTTTATGTTGTTCACTTCAACATATTGGTACCTTCCTATTTGTGATGTAAGGCTGGACGAGCTTGTCAGGTCACATAGCGTCAAAGAAGAGTGCTTTCCTTGATCAAGACCTTCGCCTTTGTTGGAAATTAGATTGTGAGCTGCTTAAGTAGTAGACCTATTTTTTCGAAAGCAATATTGTGAACTGGTCAAGTAGAACCGTTTTTCAAAGTAAGAATCAAAACGATTTCTCAAAATTGACTGAATGACTTTTCCAATTATAGATATTTTGCTAATTGGGCGGTAATTATCCAGTGAAGATTTAAAACATTTTTTTAATATAGGTATCACTTTAGAAATTTTAAAAACATCGAGAAATATTCCCTTCGAAAAAATTTCGTTAATTAATGCTTCTAGAGGGATTGCGAATATGTTGGCCACTGATTTTATCATCTGTTCAAATCTGTTTCTGTTTAAAATATGTTTTTCCGTTAATCAGCTGCCGCCCCCATACGAACGACAACTCTCAGAAGTTGAGAAACTTGTGCGAGCTAAGAACTAACTAGGTCTTACCTTTTAACGTGTGATTCCTAACACGGTCGTATATATCACGACAACTACTGTCCTTAAGAGATTTTATTGTATCAACTACTTCCTGACGTCAGACAGGCTCCAGAAAAAAATATTCGCATGGTGAAGCAAAGCTCTTCAAGTTATTTAGGTCATTAATTAATAGATCAGGAAGAGTTGTAATAATAATCTCAGCTATACTACAGAAAAAGTCATTCAAGCATTCTCATATCTCTATTGGTTTGTTTACATATAAAGACTTCCTTTAGCTATTCATTATAGTCCAGCAAGCTACGGTAATATTACTGGAGCTTAACATATAATGTTCATTCGCTTCTCTTTTTCGTTTTCGTAACTGGATTCTCATTTCTTTGAGTGTATCTTCAAACCATGTTAATTTCAAGTTGTTTTTTGCGGGTATACGTTTCTATAAATTTGTCTCATGACATATATAGTGTCTCACATCTAGCCCATCATTACTTTCAATCATTTCTGTGTCCCTTTTATAATTGAGTAATTGATTGAAATTGGCTACGAATAATATGGCTGTTTGGATTCCCAGATTTCTGGACAAAGAAGATGTCCACCACATTCGTTTTCAGCGTTAATGCTTTACAAAAACATCAGCCTTATAATTTTTAAACATATTCAAGTAACGGTTTATTGTGAGAACAGTTCACAAAACCGCAACACGTGTTTCACTATACAATACCTTCCTCAGTGGTGTTCTTACTAACTTAGACACATTTCAGTGTTTGAACGTGTTAGATCCATCTCTGTTCTTGGAGTGGTGCAGAAAAGATACATGTGGAGGTCATCCGGAACAATCATGTGCAGCAATCGAAGCTTTTGCCAAGGACTGTGCCAGTAATGGTTTTTGTATAAATTGGAGAAATGAGTTCTGCCCTCCAAAGAGCTGTCCTACCGGCCAATTTTATGATCCATGTGGAACAAGTTCTCCTGAAACCTGCGAGAGCATCAAAACAAAAAATAAGAGTGTAAAGAAACATGGTATTCCTCAGGAAGGATGTTATTGTCCTCCAGACAAGGTAAGTTGTCAAATGATCAAATGCATATCTCTCAAATGAATCAAAATATATTCTCTCATAGCTTTGAAGTTTTATTAGTTAGTGCATATTATAGAATTACGTAGAAGTCGAATAACATACTAGGCAAATCAAAAAATAATAAATTCGTTCGAGAATAATGTACCTATCATTTCGAAAAATATAACAAAATATTACTGAGGAGAATTCTTTAAAATAAAAGAACTATGCTCAAGTTCAGGAGTGGCTTCCCAAAAAAATTTTCATTGTTTTATGGAGATACTCTTGGTATTCCGAATTACCAACTTCCGGTTAATTCAAACACTGCTGCAACATGCCTACCACTATTTAAATATTTTTTTTCTAAGATTTTTTCTAAGAATCTATGAGTTTGGAACCTTTGGAGTAGTAATGAATATTACTGTAGTTTTATCCAACACCAAACCGTTATTTTAGTTTAGTTTTAGTGTAATATTCCTCTTGAAGATGATAACTTGGTGATCGAAACACGTGTCGAGGTGTTAAAAATAACAGTTTGGTGTTGAGATAAAACTACAGTAAAATTACAATCTACAAGAGAATAATTATGTGAGTGGACTTGCCATTGCAAGAACCAAGTTGAAATCAGAGAGGATCCTAAATCTTGATAAAAATTTTAGTTCAACTTAAACAACTTTTAAAACTGCTCAGCATGGCCACGGAACGATAGTTTGTAACATCTGTTGTTCCATTTTTTATGGACCGCTATAATCATCACTGTTTTTAGAATTGATGGAAATTTGTCACTTGATAATGATAAAAATAATAACTTTAATAATCATTTCAAATTGAGATATTACATATTTATTTTAATTTCTTGAACAGTTTTTCCGTAATCAAACAGCGTAGAATCATCAGCATAAAGTTTTAAACTACCATCCAATTTCATTTTGGGAAGAGAATCAACATATATGAAAAATAAAACACCAAAATGAATGTTTCTTTTTTAAGATATTGAGTATTCCATATAAACAAATTATTTTCTACCTACTAAATAATTTTGGGAATGGCTGAAAATCAATTAGAAACGTTCATAATTAGTTTTCATGTCATTCCTTTTAGGTAATGAAAGAAAATGAAAAACTGAAATAGAGGGTATATCTCTAAACGAGTTAACGCGATCTACATATAGAAAACTGAAAGTAGGACGATTCTGAAAATTGATAGGATGGATGAAGAAATAATGGAGAATTCAACTGAAATATTTTTATTGAGGTGACGTTTCGGGTTTCACCGGAAGTGACGTCACCTTTGTTATTTTTAATGGCCCACCCTATATTTCACCTCATTTTTGAGTTCTTCCCATGATTTAGATTCTAATAGTATCATACTCAAAATGAACCGGTTTCGAGTTATTCGAGTTTTTTAGAAAGAGTGACAGATGCAGCCTCTCGAACATACGTCATTTTCATGTAAATTAACATTTTTAAAAATATGCAGCTACTGAATTGTGATAATTGAATGAGTGATAAGTGAATAAGTGAATGAGAAAAATTAAAAATCTCAAATTTTTCAAATGGGAACCCCCATTTTTTTCCTCAAGGTTCAATTCTATTATGAAAATAAGCCCTAGTTATGATATACTTCCCTATACCCAAAACTTATAATTTTGGTGATATTCCGCAATAGGATCCACGCGAGGATTTACGTTTTTACCCCCCAATTTTGTCCGATAATATGTCTTTGTTGCCTAGTTTGCATTGAATATCTCATGAAAAATAATCCCATATTCAAGACAAAAATCATGATTAGAATAAACAACAATTTCAAATTTAGTTTCAATGCTAAACAAGAACATGTGACACTTTTGTCAACCGCTTTTTTTATTGCAACAAATGTTCAAATACATTGCCTCCAACTTCTAAGCATTTTACACTTCTCCGTATGACGTCTCCTACAGCTCGTCTTATCATGTCCGGTGGAATAGAGTTGAAAGCAGTACGAACTCTCTGCTGAAAATCTTCTTTTGTTGTTGGCGTGTTAGAATACACCTCGTTTTTTATATAACCCAAATAAAAAAATCCATTGGAGTTGAATCGGGCGATTGCGGTGGCCATAATTGAGGACCGTCGGTTCTAAACCACTGGTCGTAATAAGTTTCTTCTAAATACATCTTCACCATCTGATGATTATGTGGAGATGCTCCATCATGTTGATACCGAATTTTTCGATGGTCAGCGAGCGTCAGTTTTTCCAAATGATCCGTATCGAGATTTTTAAAAATATCTAGGTATCGTTCACCTGAAAATAAAAATACCTACCTGTTGGTCTGTTATGTATTTTCTAGATGCTGTGAATGTCTATTACATAGCTACCTTGATGCCATTTTCTTGAGTGATGTATTTTAATTTTTTTTTTTCATCAATGAAACAATACAATTCCGAAACGTTTTAACTAACCATTTAAATTTTCGTCATAGAAGTGAAGCATCACTATTGCGTCGTCTTTAACAGCGCAGTAAACATTGAAATTCCAACGGACTTGAAATTAACGTTCCCGAACTGAATGGGGGTTTGTATCGCTCCAGTAGTGACAATTCCGCTCAAAAATTGGTCATTTTCTTGATTTTTCATAATGAAGAACACCGCAAAGTTAATTCTTCTCTCATAATCGGATAGCTTCAAGCCATGGACTAAAGTATGAGAATACGGATGCCATTTATGTTTTGCTAATATTCTCTGCATGGACATTTTATTCAATCCCCAATCTCGTGCCGCATCTTTCAAAGATGCTTCTGGAAAAGCAGTAAAATACCCAAGCACTGTAATCGCATTATCTTCATTGTCAACCACCGTTTTAGTTTTAATAATTTTCCTTTCGAATGATCCAAAGTTCGTAAGATTGAAGATTAATCTTCTAATGATATCTGGAGATGGTTTCGGTTTTTCTGGATACCTTGTAGCATAAGCATCACATGTTCTTGTTAACACCTTATTGCATTCGCCATAAATCACCAATAAGTTAAAGAAATCGTGATTATTATAACCAGCACGAGCCATATTGTACCTTCTGAGAGCACGAATCTGACAATAAACAACTTTATTTCATTTGTCACCAAACATTGTGTTGAAAGATGGACAGCAGCCTACTAGAAATATCAACATTTCGGGAAAGTATGTAAATATAATGGAATATCTCCAAAATTATAAGTTTTGGGTATAGGGAAGTGTATCATAACTAGGGCTTATTTTCATAATGGAATTGAACCTTGTGGAAAAAAATGGGGGTTCCCATTTGAAAAAGTTGAGATTTTTAATTTTTCTCATTCACTTATTGGACCCTAGGTGTTGCGCACCCTGTGAATTATTCAGTGGACTTGAAAATGATATGTGATCCGTTCAACTTTCAATTATCACGATTCTATAGCTGCATATATTTAAAAATGTTAATTTACATAAAAATGACATATGTTCGAGAGGCTGCACCTGTCCTTTTTTCTAAAAAAAACTCGAATAACTCGAAAACGGTTCATTTTGGATATAGGGTATGATACATGAGTCAGAATTCTAAATCATGGGAAGAATTCAAAAATGAGGTGAATTACAGGGTGTGCCATTAAAAATAACAAAGATGACGTCACTTCCGGTGAAACCCGAAACGTCACCTCAACGATAATATTTCAGTTGAATTATTTATTAGTTCTTCACCCATCCTACCAATTTTCAGAATCGCCCTTCTCTTAGTTTTCTATATAAATATTGCGTTAACTCGACAAGATATACCCTGTATACTCTTGGATAGTAATTTTGAGTTTTTTCAAGTATTCCTATAACTTCCAATAAGATAATGTGAGTGCCCAACACATATTTATATTTACCAATATTTTCCATAGATGTTGCAAATCATTTCTGTTAATGCAGTCACAATCGAGTAGTTAGGTACAGTTAGTACAGAGCTGTTTTTATAACTTCTGAAAAGCAGCTAAAAACATATAATTCTATAGTCATATAATTCTATAGTCATATAATTCTATAGGTTTTTATGCATTATGGGTCTCCTTTTTCTTGAATACTGGAACAGTTTTTTAAATTTTCAGTTCCGTTGCAAAGCAGATTAACAAGAGAGAAACACAATAAAATTGTACATGAAAGATAATTATGAGGAATTATTATTATTATAAGGGTTTTTTATTAATGCGATAGATACCATAGACTTTTTGTCTGTATGCCTGGGATTTTGTAAGCGTGAATCTCAGAAATGGCCTAATTTCAGTTTATTTTGCTGAAACGTTGGTTCTTCTTATAAATCAAAGATAGGCAGATACATGAGTTTTTCTTGGTGTTGAAAAATCTGAGAAAACCCAAAACTTAAGTTCACCAGAATGAATTTGCGGGCAACAGCTAGTGTACAATATGTATCATATTTAATATTCTCAATTCCTGAAAAGAAGGAGAATAAGTGACTGAATGATTCAAAAAATCATTATTTTTAACTTATGATTACCTCTAGTTCAAATAATTATCGGAAAAAATTTTGGTATTATTTTTTTATTTCAAATTCAACATTTTGTCATTTAAAATTTTCTCCAGTCAGAGGAGATTTTTCTGATACATAGTGAATTCTAATAAGTGAATTCGACTTAAATTATTTCTCTAGATTGCTTATAGGATTTAAAAAATATAAGAAGTGTCAAAGAGTGTAAATTTTCACTGCTGAAGATAATCGTGTTAAAGGTATTTTCCACGTTTTTTGGCAGTGATCAGCACTTTTTATGTCTGTCCTCATTGCCTTTGATGACGTCTATCGCAGTCACGAACAAAACATCAGGCATAAAAATGAAATGTGTAAAAATAAATGATAAAGATAGTATGAATGTATTTACAGCACGAAAATTGAAACAATTTTTGAAAATATGAATGATTTACATTCTTCAGGATATTCATATTACTGAATACAACTGAAATGTGTAAATTTTCAGAAAATCAGTCTTTCCAGTAGCTGATTCTGTTACAATTTTACACTGAATTGCATTCATCTATTTGATTTTTCAATGGAATATATATTATGACTATAGCTTATTTCATGAGCTATATTTTATGATTATGATTGCAGACACAATTAATTCCTCAGCTAATTTGATATTTTAAACATAATGTAAAATAGTTGTATTTTATTGTGATTATTATATTTTCAGAGGTGATTAACATAAAACTTTTCTTTCCTCTTGGGAGTCTCAGTCATAAATGAAACCCATGGTTCAATAATCTTCTTTTCCCACCAATTGATGGCGCAGGCACTATAAAAAATTCTTACCAATTACTAATTGAGAGTCGAAAGCTTCCCCATTCCTCTCCGCATGTACCAACTTCATAGCACTCTCCTGCAATCTGTGTTTTATATCACTAAAAATACTTTCATTCCACAAATCTAGCATAAGCTTTCGGACCATGCTCTCATCTCCCAGACTTTTTTTATTCGTATTGTTTTGCACATTTGAACTGGACGTTGTTGGTTTACCCTGCAAGCTACTCTCGAGTTGCCGGAATGGCGTTGGAAGATAATTACACTGGGTGAAAAACTTTTTCCATTCTGCTATGTATGCCTTCAATAATGCTTCTTCTTGACGATGTGCAAGAACCCGAGTTTGCGCTTGTTTAATGAAATCTACTATGTCTTCATGCAGGTGTTCTCGTAACTTCGCCGGCCCTTTTTCATCCCAAAGACATACTAAGTGTACATCATAAAATAATTCTTGCCATTCTGCAGGCGAAACCGGTTCCTGTTTAAGCAATTTTAAAACAATTGGCCCCATATGAGGCCATTTGTCTTCAAATTTCAATTGCCCTTTTTCCTGAAAATATGTGAAATATAAAACAAGTATTTTAATATTAAATACAAAGGCCCATATACCTTTAACATCTTATTCTTTAATTTCCAAAGATATATATAAAATAAATTGAACTATTCTGATATGATTTCACACAGTTAAAATATCTAAAATTCATCAAATCATTTTTATTAGATACATTGTGTGTAGTTGTCCCTACACTTTCCCTCATTCATTAAATTTATATCAAACTTCGCAAATTGTAAATTGGAATATGCGTGTGGAGGGGTGGGGAAACTGTCAGATAGGGTCAAGTCATGTCATAACGTCATGTCATAAGTCAAATCTTCGCTGAACTTCAGGTTGGCAAACAAGAAACTTAAATTTTTTATAAAACTATTTCCGAAATGGAATGTTTAATGATAATGAATCGGATTAACTGATGTAAGAATGTACTGTTAGGAGAAAATTAAGACCCGATGCACACACTGAACTTTAATAGTAAATCCAAGGCCGTGCCCAGATTTTTTATTTGGGGGGTCTCAATAAAAAAGAACTGCTAATTCAAATTCAATTAATTACCATTACATCGGCACGGAAAAAGCCATCCACTGAAATAACTGTACTAACATATCCGTTTTTAAAACTAAAAACCTCAAATTTCCAGTTCAGTGAATTCACAATAGAAAATTAAGCCTTCTAGACTTTTTATGAGCAAATTCCGTTGTAACATCCGTTGGGATGATGATATCTCTGTGAATTGCCATAAGGGCCAACCTGGTTAGTCTCTCTTGCCCACAAGAATTCCGTATGTGAAAATACTGAAAAGATTAAGGGGGTCCTGACCCCCCGTCCCCTCTGGGCACTGCCTTGAGTAAATCAAGTTCAGTGGATGCACAAGGGCGTTGTTGAAATACAACGTCTCAAGTAGGCCTTTTCATCACAAAATTTTTTGTGCGCATGGGTCAGTATCAGCCATCTTTTTCGTACTGTTTTGAAGTTTGAAGTTTTGAATTGAAGTTTATTAATTGTAAAAAAAGTGAAAAGAAAATAAAGTAGTAAGTCAAAATAATCAGAAAAAATTTTTATACTCCATTATAATTCTGTTATCTTTTCGAAAAGGAGCAACAAAACGGTGTTGTTATGGAGTATTTAAAAGTGATACACGATACAAATATTTCAAAACCAACACATAGCTACTATTTTATAAATTTACCAAAGTCTTGTCTTGAATATCGCAAAAAAATCAAATCATCAAGCAAATTACATATTAAAGCATGTGCAAAATGTGCGAAATGTGAATTATGGGTGAAAAAATGTGGCAGGAGTGACCAAGGCT
>WOGL01001729.1:0-10874 GCA_015342145.1 Leptinotarsa rubiginosa | reverse complement strand
GGGGAGATGTCTGGGTATTAACTACTAGGGATTTAACTATACGACCAGAACTAAGTTGTAAACCTGCCAATATACGATGCTGGCTATCATGATGAGGGAGAGAGAGGCCCATAGACAACAATGTATGCATAACGAGAAGGTGACAAAAAGAGGCAACTAATAAAACAGATTGAAGTAATCATAAGCTGTTAAATACATTATTCCTTCCAATCCTTTCATGCTTGACATGGCGCAGTCGGAAAAAAGTAAATAAAACATAACAATTAATCTAGACGAAATCATTAAATAACAAAACAGGTTGAAAATCAACCATTAAAAGTGAGGTTAATCAAACAAAGCAACATGGACAATTTAAAACAACCCAAACCAATGAGCATGGATGGAGACTTGGCCCTAAACTGGAAAAAATTTAAACAAGCATTTGAATTATACTTACTGGCGTCAGGAGGTTCTACAAAAGATGAGGAAATTCAAGTAGCAGTTTTGCTACACTGCATTGGTGAAGGGGCAATGGATATTTTTGAAACACTAGAAGTATCTGAGGAGGAGAAGAAGGTATTCCAAACAGTATTGGATAAATTTGAAGCATATTTCAAACCAAAAACAAATCCAAGTGTAGAAAGACATAAATTTAACATAAGGGTACAGGCAACAAACGAAAGTTTTGATGAATTTTTGAAAGATCTGAAAAAAATTGCAGCATCATGTGATTTTGGAACATTGAAAGACAGTCTAATCAAAGACAGATTAGTTTGTGGTGTTAAAGACAAGCGTATAAAAGACAAGCTGCTTCGTGAAGACGACTTGACATTGGACAAAGCTGTAACAATCTGCAAGGCAGCTGAATTAACTGAAAAACACTTAAAAGAGATGTACGATCACGGTGCATCAGTGGATGCAGTATATACAAGGCATAACAGTAACAGAGGTCAAGGATGGCGCGGCCAAAACAACAGCTACATGCAGAGACAACAAGGCCCCAGTGGGCAAAGAGGGAGAGGCCAAAGTAACAGACCACAGCAGAGCCAACAAGCAATGTCGCAACACCAAAGAAATCATCGAGGACAACAAAGCTGTTGGAAGTGTGGATATGAACGACACCCAGCAGTAAACTGCCCAGCCAGGGACAAGCAGTGTACAATATGCAAAAAAATGGGACATTTTGCAAGGGTATGTAGAAGCAGAACAGTAAGTGAATTACAAGAAAATCCTGAAGATAATACGTGGGTAGAGCCAAATAATAGTAATAATGAAATTAATGACATAAGTTTTTCAGTAAGCACACTTGAAAGAGTAAATGAGTTTAATCGGAGCTGGTGGGTCACGTTAAATTCGGGTTTAGGTCAAAGCATAAAATTCAAAGTGGATACAGGGGCACAGGTAAATGCTGTTCCAGAGCATGTGTATAATTCATGGAAAAATAAACCCAACTTGAAGCCTTTTCAGTACACAGTAACAAATTTTGAAGGAGGAAACGTTGAGGTTCGAGGCACATGTAAAATTGAGGTAGAATACAAGGGTAGCATGTATGATATCGTTCTGGTAGTGGTGAAAACAGGAATAAACAGCCATGCGGTACTGGGATTACCAGATCTAATCAAACTTAATATGATAAGAGCAGTAGATTCAATAGAATTTTCAGGGGATGAAAATGAAATAATTAAAAACGAAGATTTATTTAAAGGTATTGGAAAAATTAAATCTCAGCCAATTGATATAAAACTAAAATCAGACTATATACCTAGTATAACACCATGCAGGAAGGTACCGTTCATGCTAATCAATCCGTTAAAAGATGAACTTGAGAGTATGGAAAAGATGGGTATCATAAAAAAAGTAACAGAACCAACGGAATTTATAAATCCAATTGTTATTGTTAAGAAACCAAACAAAGGGATTAGGGTGTGCCTGGACCCTCAACACCTCAATAATTCGATCTTACGTGAACACCATCAGCTGCCGACGTTTACGGAATTAATTAAAGACATGCAAGGTTCAAAAGTATTTTCAACACTTGATGCAAACAAAGGGTTCTGGCAAATAATGTTAACTGAGAAAACCTCAAAGTTAACAACATTTGCAACGCCATTTGGTAGATTCATGTTCTTAAGATTACCATTTGGCATTTCAGTAGCTCCTGAAATTTTTCACCGTGTATTTTCGGAGATCTTTGAGGGTCTGCCTGGGATAAAAATTTACATTGATGATATTATAGTTTACTCAAAAACATTAGAAGAACACAGGCATACCCTGAAGGAACTCTTCCAGCGAGCAAGAGATTGTGGAGTAAAATTTAATAAAGACAAATGCAAATTTTTTCAACAAGAGGTGAAATACGTAGGGCATAAAATATCAGAAAAGGGAGTACAAGTAGATGAAGACAAAATTAAAGTAATAAAAGAAATGCCTAGTCCTAAGAATCAAAAAGAACTCAGTCGCTTGCTCGGAATGTTAACTTATGTAGGAATGTTTATACCAAATTTATCACACCAAATTTCAAATTTAAGAAAATTACTAAAGAAAAATGTAATGTGGCTTTGGACAACTGTTCATGATAGCGAATTAGAGCTGGTCAAAACTTTACTCTCAAGGGCTCCTATTTTAGCTTTCTTCGATGAAACCAAAGACATCACTCTCTCAGTTGACAGTTCCAAAGATGCTATGGGTGCAGTTATTTTCCAAGGTAACAGACCTTTGGCTTATGCAGCAAAAGCATTGACAACAACACAACAGGGTTATGCACAAATTGAAAAAGAGATGCTAGCTATCACATTTGGCTGCCAAAGGTTTCACCAATATTTGTATGGTCGTAGGTTTCTAGTAGAAACAGATCACAAACCATTAGTTACAATTTTTAAAAAACCATTGGACGTCTGTCCTTTAAGACTACAAAGATTGAGAATCACTTTACAATATTATGATTTAAAAGTTGAATATAAACCAGGCAGTCAACTTCATTTTGCGGATGCTCTGTCAAGGTGTAAAGTGGATGACAAAAATTTTAATGTTGAAGAAACAGAAGTACAGGCACATGTAGACATACTAAAATGTGGTGACGGAATCAGTCCGAATAAATTTCAAAGTATTGCAGAAGCCACAGCAGCATGCCCGGAGTTGCAAGCACTCAAGAAGGTAATTGAAGTTGGATGGCCAGAACACAAGGATATGGTAAATGTTTTGACAAAACAATACTGGAAAATAAGAGATGAATTATATGTAGTGGATGGTATTATATTTAAAACAAACCAAGCAGTCATACCGCAAGCCATGAGGAAAGAGATAATAGATAAATTACATTATTCACATTTGGGAGAGAAGAAAACATTACTGAAGGCAAAAGAAATGGTGTATTGGCCACAAATGGGAAAAGAAATTAAAGACAAAGTAGAAAACTGTCCAGCCTGTTTGGCTTATCTCAGAAAAATACAAAGTGAAACCATGATGACACATGAAACGGCAGAGGGTCCGTGGCAAATAGTAGCTAGTGACCTATTTTATTTCAAAGGGGAAACGTTTTTACTGATAGTGGACACATGGTCAAAATTTCCTGAAGTATTGAAGCTTACAAATGATACAACCAGTCATCAAGTGATTATAAAAATGAAAGAATGTTTTGCAAGGCAAGGCTGCCCTGAGGTACTTTATTCTGATAATGGACCTCAATACTCAAGCCAACAGTTTGAAAATTTTATGAAAAAATGGGGAATCTGTCATAAGACTTCAACACCAACGTATGCTCAATCTAATGGATTTATAGAACGTCATGTACAGACAATAAAAAAATTAATGAAGAAAACATTATTCGACGGAAAGGATGTATTTATGGCATTACTTGAGTACAGAAACACACCAATTGATGAGAAGACACCTTCTCCGGCACAGTTGCTGTATAGCAGAAAAATCCAAGGGCAAATCCCAATGAAAAGAGACCAATTAAAACCACAAGTAACAAACCTGGAAAACCTGAAACAACATAGGTTAATACAGAAAGAAAAAGAAATCAATCATTACAACAAAGAAGCAAGAGACTTACCAACATTAAAAATTAACAATAAAGTGATGGTTGACCTGGGTAAAGATGAATGGAAATCAGGAACAGTGGTGGGAATTGACGAAATTCACCCAAGAGCATATTTTATAAAAATTGATGAATCAGGCACGATATTGAATCGGAATAGAAGATTCCTAAGACCATATTCAACAACTAGTGTTAAAACCAGAGAAGATTTGTTCAACACATTACTTGAACAGACAATAAAGGAGCAAGAATTAACAAAACAAAAAGCAAAAAGTAATTACCCAGAAGTTAACAGAGTCAGTAAACAACAGCAACAGACGAACAATGAGATTGAGAGAATACGCGATACATTAGTACAACAAGGCCAGGAGAGTAGAGGTCCAGATACAAGTAACAATGTCCTTTCGACACGATCAGGAAGAGTTGTCAAAAGACCACAACATCTCAAAGATTATGTTACCTAGAATAATAACATAGGTTAATGACATGTACGTAGAAAACGTATATTATTTGATTTTAGTTATATTTTATGATCACAGCAATATATATTAAAAAAAAAAACGATGCAAACATTATATGTAAACAAAACAACATTAGTTATAAGTTTATCGGTGTAACAGTTGCGGTAGGTGGAAGCAAGTCCATAGTATGGTTGAAAAAGACTTAAAAGGGGGAGATGTCTGGGTATTAACTACTAGGGATTTAACTATACGACCAGAACTAAGTTGTAAACCTGCCAATATACGATGCTGGCTATCATGATGAAGGAGAGAGAGGCCCATAGACAACAATGTATGCATAACGACAAAGTGACAAAAAGAGGCAACTAATAAAACAGATTGAAGTAATCATAAGCTGTTAAATACATTATTCCTTCCAATCCTTCCATGCTTGACATCATCTAAATTAAATATTCTTGTACCATCAGCAAATCGTGGATTCCTATTCAAAGTATTATGCAAATTATCAAAAAAATTTAGAACATTAGATTGGTTGAACAAATATATCATCAGACAAGTCAGGCCGGTTTTTACGTTTTGTGATGCTAAAAGAGACATGTTTAATTAGACAATACCTTATATTGCTGAAAAAAAAACTCAATTATGGAAAAAACGTGACGTGAAAAGGGTAATTGATTTTAGTTTGCCTACCTTAAGTCACAATCTCACTCATCACACTCTCTAGGATGATCTGATGGGCGAAAACGGTTCATGCTACAAATATAGTGTCAAAAACGATCAAGATCAAGCCTCATGTATGATCGTGTCGTTTTAAATGGGGGTGGCGGTTAATTTGAAATTGTTCACTGTGTAGCATGGTTCACTGTGTGACAGTTTACCCTATACAATTTTCACAATATAAGTGTGTCATAGTATGTAAGTTGTAAAAGTTTCATCATGGATAACTTTTAAACTGTCAGTGAGCACCAGTTTGGAATTTTTTAATTATCGCAACTGAACAATCGTCAGTCAGCCGCTGGTTTGAAATTATTTACATCACATGAACGCATGAGATTTCTGTTCACTGGATCGACAGGATACATATTTATGAAATACTAGCGGACCCGGCTAACGTCGTTCCGCCTAACAGTCAATGAATGAGCAAATTACCATATTTAGCCAACATTTTTACACGGAGAATTTGGTCACCTTGAACTATGAACTCACTTCAAAGCCTTAACAGAAAATAAGAATTCTAAGTGGTCTCCTAACTTTCATGATTCTGTCAAATAATCAGTTAACGATTTCGATCGAGTTACGAATCTCCTTATTGCGTCATCTTGAACGCTGTGACTATGACGAATATGTTAATAAACGTAATTCCCTTAACAGAGGAAGTGAAAGCTTACAAAAGCACACTGACCGGTCAATAGGTATATACAAGGTGATACAGCAGCAATGTACTCAAACTTGGATGTAAAATGTGTAGTGCTTGTGCATTTCTATAAGAGAAACTTATTGTTTTATTGGTTTTGACAAGACGTACTTTACTTCATTCACGGCTGAGGAGAAATGTGAATCTACTGGGCAGAAACAATACAAACGCGTATTTCTTAGAAATAATTGTCTAATTTGACCGGATAAAATGGTGACTTTCATGCCAAATAATCCCATTGAACCATATTATCAGCTCACAACGAGGAGAAGAAATTGATTTTTGGGAAAGAAAGTTTTTGGCTTTCTACTACTCCATCTTGATACAAAAAAAAAAGATAGAGTAGTAGAAAGCCAAAAACTTTCTTTCCCAAAAATTAATCACTCCTAAAAATATAACCCCTTCAATTCAAGAAATTGATATTATGCTAATCTTCATACTGAATATTGACTTCCACAACATTCCTCGGGGCAAGTTTCTCAGGGATTAAAAACACAATTTTATTTCCTATTGAGTTGACTTCTATCATTCATCCGATTCTTTGTACCCCAAGTAATTTAAACGTTTTCAACCCTGTGCGTGATTTTTGGGTATTTCTGGAATGTAAGTAAAGGTTCTGTGAATGATGGAAGAAGTACACAAAGCTCAAATAGTTGCTCAAAAAGAAATTAGACAACTTGGAGTGCTAACTTCTGGAAATAGGGGAGCTTTGGTAACTGTTGCTGTAACTGTAAACGTAATTGATAATAGTGTACTTCCGAGCATCGCTTAAGATATCATGATCAGATCATTCCATCAGGAATGGTACTGTGGCAGGTAAAGCGAGCGGTTGGATGCAGAAAGAATAATTCTTGTTATACCTAACTCATTTTGAAAAGAATACCAACTTTTCAGTGCAGAAAAAAATGTTGTTCCTGCTAGGCAACCACCAGTCGCATGTCGCAAAAAATGCATTTTTGTCTCCTTTTTCACCGAACTGCCCACATAATCTGCAAGGAATAATTCAGGTGAAACTATTTCGTTTCACAATAGTTGAGATAGCTTTTTCTATGACCCTCACGCAATCACATATTATAGCAGGTTTCAAGTGAAGTGGAATATTTATCTTTATTAGAGACACATTTCTTAAGTTGGATTTTGCTCCTTCCTATGTGAAGGATACACGATAAACCACAGCTGCAACACTTTCAGGTTCTAACAATAACAGCAAATCAATAATACTAAATACCTATTCATTTCAGGTCACAATCATTTAATTCCATTCTCATTGTATATTTTTAGTCTATTTTTTCAAATTATTAATTTTCTTTAACTCATCATATCTTTCATATTTCCTTGTTAATATTTTTCCTTCTCAGATAGATTCCATTGCCAACTTGTCGTCTGTCAAAAATTTTCATGGCTCCTGTTCTATGATCTTTTGTGAGATATTCTGTAGTTTTGTGGTCAAAGAACAGAGCATTTTGCTATGTGGCGTTTTTGGATGTTTATTTATGTATTTATCCGATATGTGATGTGATAACCATATTTGCTTTTTGACCATTTAAAGATTTAAAAAATCAATGATTTTGTTTCATAAATTACAAATATTGGACAAAACTTGTTTCAGCGATCCGTTTTCAAAAGAAAACGGCGCATATATCTCTCCTTATTTTTCGCAATGAAATGTTTATTATATTTCACTTACACTTTAGGTTTACACTTATATACAGAACTTCGATTTAGAAAAATATTGACTCTTGTCTTCAAAGGCTCAGTTCACTGAAAACGTTTCACCCTCACAGACATGTTTTTTTCACAATCTTAAAGTGATACACTTGTCCTGATTCACTCTAACTTCTGTGATAGACCATGTTTAGATCATGTTTAGTATAGAAAAAATTCAGAAATCGTGTCTCAGATTGATCTACGGTATTCGCAAACATGATCCAATATCTCATAAGCTAAGATCCGCAAAATGGTTGAAAATGCAATATCGTTGAAAAATGTATTTTCTTATTTTAACACATTCAATAATCAATAAACAGTGTTTCCTAGGTGTTTACAATAAAATAAAATGGAGAACAGATATTCAAGAGGAAGATTTTAATCTTCCTCTTGAGTATGATCACTTGGTGATCGAAACACGTGTCGCGGTGTTGAAAATAACGGTTTGGTGTTGGGATAAAACTTCTGTTTCAAGAATTTTGATGATAAAAATCCAGTTCAGATAATCATTGGTGAAGTAGATATCCTGATTGATAATGATGGGTATATAAGGTTACAATTATTGGTGAGCAATCTCGAAACTGTAAGAGACTTCTGAACGTGGTTATACCTGATGAATACACTATGTCAAATTATCTTGAGAAAAGAAGTTTTTTCTATATCAAAAAATGCATAGCCTCTCAGCAGGTCTCACCACATTTGAAATGAATCAGTTGAAGTCCGCCCGCACTGAGCTAAATAGTAGAAAGGAAATAGTTGAATTTGATATGACTTCGTTATATGGAGGGTACTCCACTGTCACTACCAAAATGTCGAAAATGTCATCAGAATTCCAAAGTAGGCGTATCTTTTGCAAGCCCGAGTACCTTTTTTAGGGCATATTTTCAACCCTCTGGGAAAATTATAAACATTGGTCCTACAGTTCCTAAAAGTATTACTATTTTTTTAAATCTCCTTTTCTTTTCGAATATAATTAAAAATTTGGAAAATGTCAATTAGTTTTTGAGATATATGCAAAAAAGCAAACCCAATTTATTCAGCTGGTTGTTTATTACTTTTGCAAGCGGCACTTGATTGTTTTTCATATTTCTCAATATTAAAAATTATTTTTCGGAGGCGGAGAAAAAAGTTTGACTTGAAAGGCACTTGTTCTCTCACGATGCTCTTCGATTAATGAAACCTGGTTCAGCGTTGATTTTTTTTAGGAGAAACTCAGATTTTCAATTATACAGTGTATCGATATGATTGAAATAGTGCAACTAGTACTAAATCTGGAAGTGATGGTGTTTTGATCGCCATTCGAAATAACCTTCAGTCCAGATCAATGAAAATGACTGATAGCAGGGTTGAAAACTTTTCCACTAAAGTTAGGTGAACTGTTCCTTTTTGGTTGTGTTCATATTTCACGTCACTCATCCGTTCAATTATACTTGAAACATTGCAGACAAGTTGAAAGGATCATACTGGATAAACCCAAATACAACTTCCTAGAAGCTTTTTGGTCTAACAGTGATCTAGGAGGGAGTGTAAGCTGTCCAGAAAACACAAATGGCCAAATAATTGCCAATAGCTTCGGCTTCTTGAAGTTACATCAGAACAATATTGCTTACAACAGTCGAGATATTCTGTTAGCTTTACTTTTTACGTATTTTGAAGGTGCAGATACAAAACCGATTATCTTCTACAATACAAATTGAAGATATTATTTTTGATTACGGCAAAGCAAACTTCAACGCTATTAACGATTGCTTGGCAGGAATTGATTGAATAAATTATTTATGTGATGATGGTATAAACATTGCTGTTGCTCAGTTTTATGATCTTGTCTTTTCAGCGATATTACTCTTTATTCCTAACAAACTAAGACAAACTAGTTAGTTTCCTGGGTGGTTTCAACCGGAATTGAAGAAACTGGAGCATAACGCCTATAAGTCTACAGGAATTAGTGTTTACTATACAAAGTTCTTCAATTTACGAGCATATTGCAACTATTTGTCTGACAAGTGTTATACACAATATTTAGCAGATATTCAGCACGGTATTTGAACAAATTCGATGAAAAAATTGGAGGCTAGGCCATCAAAAAAGAGTTTTACAGCGATGAAACGCTTACATTCACAACATCAATAAAACTGAGAGTCATGAAATTAACGTCTAAGTGTTATTTTCGAATCATACGTAACTCTAGTGGCCCAATCACATTGAACCAATGGAATATAGAAGAAAGAAAATAACTTTTGTCTAATTTCTACTACATTTATTTCTTGTTACGACCCGTTTCGGTTTATCAGATCATTTTCAATTGAAAATGGTCTATCTATGGGGATGATCAGAATGGTACTTATCTATTTATTTTTTAATTTTTATGGAATTATTTTCCTGCCGCTTGACTACATTAACCTTTCTCGATTTTATATCATTTCTAAAAACATGTGGTTTCGTTTTCCGATGGCATTCTAGGATAGCTTCCCAAATTTCTGCTACCGCAGTTGTCGTTGGATTGGTCAAACCACCAACACTGACATAAAAATTTGGCAAGTTGACTTGGGTGTCACACCAATAGATGGTTCTACTTCTGTCTCGCTTGCGTTTACGCAGTTATTTTTATCAAGTAGTGTTCTTGGTTATTCGCATTTTGTCTTCAATTGAGGACCGCCTGCCCGGTACTAACGATGCCCAACAGGCTGAAACAGCCGTCTACCGGTGGTTCTCAAATTGAAATCAATATGGGAATGATCAGAATGGTACTTATCTATTTATCTTTCGATGTTCATGGAATTATTTTGCAGCATCTTGACTGCATTACCCTTTCTTCATTTCATATCATTTCTAGAAACATGTGGATTCGTTTTCCGATGGCATTCCAGGACAGTTTCCCAAATGTCTGCTACCGCAGTTGTCGGTTGGTTGATCAAACCACCAACACTGAATAATGAAGTTCATAATCTCGATACAGTGGGTTTGTTCACTTTCTGAAGATATATTTCTGAATAGGTTAAAGGAGCTGATTAACTCCGAACTAGATTTCCTTGAGAAAAAAGACAAAGAACTGCGAGCTAACATTATTTCGTAAAAAATTACATCATTTGTTTGACTTACGTAGGTTAGGTGTAGTAGCAAATTTGCTTTCTAAAAAAAGGAACTAACGCATCAGTGAGTGGGTCTGTATGCGACTATCACTTTTACCACTTTTATTCGTAACTAATGTTACTACTGCAGTTTCGTCCTATAAGGACATTTTCAAACAATTACAATAAATTGAAAATGAATCATA
>WOGL01001728.1:0-10876 GCA_015342145.1 Leptinotarsa rubiginosa | reverse complement strand
TAATTTCAATCAAATTTTAATTTACTGTCACTTTTATGTTTCTTTTGTTCTAAATTGACAATAAAAAATAAATAATTTTTGTTTGAATTATGTAAGCATGTACTGTAAATGGATATTTCGAATATGAGTGGAGTGAAACAGCACAAACAGGCATTCTGATGCCCATTGTATTTCACCCATTTGTAGTGGTTTTGACATAAAAGGTTAATGATTAAATTTCACTTATTCGTACTGAAAACTTGAAATTCATTTGATTTGATTTGAATTTGACTTATGTGAGTCTGAAGAAATATAGAGCCAAACTAATACTGACATATCCATATTTTCATTTCAATTTATCATGATTTTTATTGTTAGCTATGTATGCACCCATAATTTACAATTTATAATGTATTTTTTCTTTCATTTCATGGTTTTCTATTGATTCAAAGTTTGCCAGTCAATTTTTTTTTTATTTTAGGCTCTGTCTTTCTGTTGGTTGAGTGTAATAGCTATGAGCTATGTAATAGCAACAGTCTATGTATGAACCGTTTATGTACTATTCTCAAATAACAATAAAATGCGTTTATTATTCTTATTACTTACAGACGAAGTGAAACCAAATTTCAAATCGTATACAAAGTAAATATCACCGCAAAAAATTATGAAATATGAAGTACCGCAAGGCAGTGTTCTCGGACCGTTGTTGTTTTCGACATATATTAACGATTTGTCTTCCTCTATGAATATAATACAAAATTTCATGTGAGTATCGTAGTATAATTAAATAAGTCACGAATTGGTTCAACTCAAGTAAATAACAAGAGAGAAAATATGGCTTCGGTATAAAAAATATTTGCTAACCTAGTCAAAAAATTGTTCATGTCAATTGTCAGTGAAAAGTTGCTGTCCAGAAGAATTCTTCAAAATTCAAACTGAGTATCACATCCTTTGTTTGGGATTATAATCAAAACCATATTCTCTCCGTTGCGATTTAAATTATGACAGTCGTTGCCGGGGCTTCGCCTGCGTAGAAGTTGGTTTGTCAGATTGAGTCTCGTGACAGATCTCATTTGAATAAATAGTTACAATATTTTTTTATTAACCCAAAACTTCAGGTTTCCCACTTCTAAACTGACGAAATTCAATAAAATTTTTGAACCCCTATTTTTTCCCCTGGGGTGGAAATTCCTAATTCTCTTTCTTGGTGCTCACTTACGCTGTACAAAGAACCTACCTGCATATTTCAAGATTCTGAGTTCAGTAGCTTAGTACTTTAATATAAAAGCAGGTAATAGCCAGTAATTTATATTTTTACTTCGAAAATATAGTAATTAAAATAATATAACAACTGCACTAAATAATGAATAACTTTGTGAATCGAATTATGTTTCCTACTGGTTTATTTGCAAGAATAAGTACAGAATGTGCTAGTTGTGATTACGTGGGAGTTATTATTTCAATAAATTGATAACCTAGTTGGAGAATACACATCTGATTTTTTTCAAGAAGGAACTGAAAAATATCGTGTTGGGAAACCTTATTTTGACTTGAATGATTTCGTACTGCCCTGAGCTGAAGCAATTCACAATACCATTTTAAATTGTTTGTTTCACGTCTTGATGTGTTGGTTCCATTTTTGTGGACAAACATTCCCGAAACACGTTACACATATTTTTTCAAAGGGATTTTCTAGAGGAGTCGATGTTTCTTACTATTTTTTTGTTGTTGAACCTTCCACAACTTGGATAACTTGCTGATTCAGTTTTGCTTATTTCTCAAATTGTGTAACGTTATATTATACATCCAAAAAACAGTAAAAAACTCAAGTTCCACATCCTGAATAATTTATAGGAACCCTCATGTACGTTATTTGTGAGAATTCTGCAGACACCATGATGTACTTGTGACTATTGAACCATTTCTTCTATCAAAATGCTGTTTCAGTTCGATTTTACTCTAAACACCATTACAGTCCTTGAAATATAGCCTTCCAACCTGCATTACAAGTGATATAGACATACGTTGAACAAGAAACCTTTGAAAGGTAAATTTCAAAAACAAATTTTTAAATATCGACTATCCTTTTTTACATAACCCTGCGTCTTCCAAGTCAAACTTCCATTTGTAATCATGTCCTACTTCTCCCCAATACAAGCGTAACTTCTGCATGGCTTAGTGAATGAATCTATCGCTCACCATTATATCAAATTACTTCGTATGCACCTAGTGTAAAATATTTCTTCTCAGATATGCTGAGACTAAGAACAAATGTCGTTAGGTGTAGATAGGTATATGCCAGCAATATGCGTTGAGAAGAATCCAATTTCATAAAATACCTCTGTATTAATAGAAATGCAGAACAGTTCTGCTTATTCAACAATAAGTTTATATCCTATTTCTAAACGAAATTTGACCTGCGAAAATTACTTGCATTGAAACCGTTGAATCAATTGCTTTTTTTGGTCGATTTCGTCATTTGGAGTGATACTTTGGAAAATGGAATGGAAACACTGACTCTCTTAATTGAATTACCTGACCATGTTTGTGTACCATCAAGGACAGGCAGCCAGATTTTGTTAATGTTCATTGTCTCTTTTTTTCTATTGAAATTATTTCTTTGTTTTTGAATTTCTAATGTCTGAACGTCAGCTAGACTAGTGCGATGGAAATAAGACTGTAATTGCCAAGTTATTAAGAAAAAAAGATTGATGTAACTACGCTCGTACCGTGCTGATATTCATGAGATGATTTTTCATACCAGTTTCAATTGAAAAATGGTAATCAGCTATATGAAAGAGAGGAAATTATATGCCAGTCACATGTATGGTGAATGGATTGACGGTCTTAACACCCTTAAATTTTCACGAATCTCATCAGTTATTCGTGTTCTACTGTTTGTTGAATAAGAATCAGTGTTACAATTATTGAAAGACTGCACCAAAAATTAATGAAAGTATTGTCATCAGCAAGTCAGGATAGAAATTTTCTATTCAACTTACTAGTGCGAAAGTTTAAAAAAATGGGTTTCCAAATATTTTTTATTGTCAAATTTTCCAAATCCGTAGGCACTCGATAATAAGAGATCATTTTCAGTATTATTTCAAGCAAATGTTTTACCAACATCAAGAAGTTTATTTCGGTTTTTTTTGTCAGATTTATATCACTGTCCTGGTGTCTTTTAATGATTTTGTTTTCGAAAGCCTTACATCACCGATTTGGATTGTCGGGATATTTTTTTCGTGCATTATATATCGTTAAACTTTTTGCCATGAAAAGGAAAACTTAAGGGGATTTTTCATTACTGTTGAATCCCTTCTTTTCCTAAAAGACATTCAGTAGCAATTACTCGTAATATTTTGAGAAAAATTACCATTTGAATGTGTGTATTTAATGTATGATTCAATTTCAGATCTTGTTGCTGTCTTTACGAATCACAAAAGTTTCTACTAGCTCAACGTTCAAAATAGTGAACACAAAAATGTTTTCTGACCGCTGCATTCTAACAGTTACTTTTATAGTTTTCCCTCATTGAAAAGTTTTACATTTCGATACACCAAAATAGCTTACACCTAGTCAGTTTGAAAAATACACGAAAAAATAGGCCTCCAATTCAACAATGGAGACGATAAAATTAGATAAGGTATCTATAAAGTTATTTAGGTGGCAGTAACAGAATATATAGACACTCGTTATGCGAATACTGTTGTACGTACGTAAATATTTGATAAGAGATTTTTTCTTACCAATGTGTTACGGGAAACCAGCATTACAATTCAGAAAGTACTTGTAAATGAACTAGATAACGTATTTTAGTCAGGGAAATATGCACTTTTTTGGTTTCGAAGTAACAATGTACAATAATACATTTCGTATATAAGGTTAATTTCTGCTGAAGGCAATTGATATTAACAGTGCACATTCCTAGAAGAGGGAAGCTGACAAATGCATTGAATTGATTGAAAAATCGTACGTGAATGAAGTTCATTCAGTATAAGTATTACTCAAAACTTTCATAACAAGTAAAATATTTGGTATCAGTACTAAATATATAAAATTCCGTAGACTTAACTTCAAGAACTTTCTGGAATCTGAAGTAATGAGTGATTTTTACCGGGAAATAAATATTGTGTGGCCATTTTGATAACTTCCTACCCTTAAGTGCTAACCCAATTCATTTTATATTCGACAAATACTTTTGTACTGATTTGACACACTTTTGAAATATTGAATAGAATATAATTATGATTATTTCTTCAATGCAGTGCGTTATTGAACACTTGGGATATCACATTCAAGAAATATAAATACTGAGTGGGACTATTCGGCTGGCTAAGTTGAGAAACGAAGTTTTTTTGTTTGTTAAGGTTTTCACGAATTTTCAACTCTCCTTCATAAATTTCATAATATAAAGTGATGAAAAGGAAGTTTAGAAAAAAAAATATGAATTTTCAATGATTTGGAAAAAATATAAACACAAACACCACATTGGATAATGTAAAACGCAGAAGCTGAGAAACTGAAAAACATTTCATTGAAGCTGATGTTGAGAATGTTTGATGTCTATTCAAAATCAGGAAGTAGAGAAGTCAAACTGACAGATAGTTGTCTTGAAATCAGTCTTTCAAGAATCTCAAATGATGTTCCTGGATATCTACCTAGCACTGATGGAGAGTAAATACTCAGAAATGGATCTGTCGCAGAAAGCTTGAATGAGAATCTCTCAAGAAACACGTGGCTTTCGAACATGATATTGATTTTTTTCCGAAAAACTGATGTTGAACTGAAAGCATTCGATAATTTGGGAGAATTTTCACTATTTAACTTCCTTGGGGACTTTGTGCCTCCTTCCAGTTTTTTCGAAAGCTAAAAGTAGTTTTTCCAAAACATCAATATTCCCGATTGAATACTCGTTTTATTCATCAATTGAAATTGTTTTACCTTCTAAATTCTATTTAGAGATCACTGAAAATAACATGTTTCAGAATTTGGAAAATATAAATTCTCCACTTCAATTTCAAAACTAATAACTAGTCAACCATAACTTTTTGAAAGGAAGTTATTGAAAGATATGAATTTGGGAGAAAACAAAAAAATCATCAATTTCCAATTGCAGTATTATATAAAATAGTTAGTTTGATGTTCACTGGAAGAAATCCGAAAAAAAAAATAGAAAATACGAAAAGGAAACACACGATTTCAATTAAAAATCGGAATCGAACCGTATTACTTTTATTTATGAAATCTGAATATGAGCGATAAAAAGTATCTTTTTACTATCTATTTTCCTAAATAAAAATAATGTTGAATATTCCACATATTCAATTGATATCTGATATATTTTGCGATGATATTGATATTTAAATAACATGTGCATTTGCCTTCGATTATTTGAATCAGTTTTTTTCTACATAGTAATCATCAATTCATGATCGCCCACTAATTTTTTGGTGATAATTCGACAGATGAAATAAAACCTTTGAATGTCTTGAGAATTCAACGAATATATTTTTTTTGTGGACACCCCACATTGTTTCAAGTCATTTGAGAAGTATATTGATTAACAGATTCATTTTCTCCTGTTCAATTAAGTCGATGTTGAAATAAATGAAGGCGAGTTGAATCATGAATAATTTCGATGTAAATTAATATGAAATTGAGAGAAAAATTATGCAACAAGGAACGATGTAAACAGCAGCAAAATGGAAATGATACGTGGGTTGAAAATTATTATCGAGGTCATTTCTAAAAAAAAAATATTCGAAACATGAATCAGCGTAAACAATTTTTATTCTCTGAATGTGATGATAAAAATTGGTGACAAATTGTTTTATCAGCTTCCCTCATTGTTGTATGATCAGTGAAAAAGTTTAAAAAAATATAATTACCATGGAGAGCTCGAATTACGAAACCAAAAAAACTGAAAATTTTCAAAAAACTCCAAACTAAAACTAATCACAGTGCAACGTACACAACCACATGCCAAAATAATCGAAAACAATTCAAGATAAAAAAATTATGGAAGTATGAATGAATTTATACCGTGAAAAACTAAGTCGTCCGGACGCAAGCTCTCGCGTTCCACTTTGCGATCAAACTTGCTGTGAACGCGAAGAAGCAACTGAACAGCGACTGAACGAGCGGTGCTGTGCGTGTTAATCTTCAGTATAGGAACAAATCCGCCGGTGGTTGGACAGGCGCGGGCATTTGTTTTGTTTCCCATTCGAAATCTGTCACAGGTATATCGCAGCCACCGGTTGCTCCATTTTTCCGTTCCTAATTTAACGGCTGATCCTTTTGGCGAAGGAACTTCTTGGGTGACGATTTAAATGAATATTCAACTCATTTTCGTTCAATTCAAACCAACTGGAATGAAATAAACGTTCCTGCCAAGTATTTTCGGCAGTTACCATAACAAATATGATTTCACCAAGCTGTATTTACCAAATATTTCACTAATATTGACCCCCTTCGAGTCTGCTGCCTTCATGTGAAGAAAACTGGAATAATTGCCATGCATTCAGGATGAGATACATCGTTGTGACTTCAACACCATAATCTCTCAAGTGTGAGTCAAGTATTGTCTCTGAAAATCTCTGGACGTTGTACATAGTTGGTGCCAGATGAAGCAGATCTCTGGTAACCCCAGCAAAACTGTGATAGTCCTCTTCGCGAGGAAGAGAAGTTTGGATGACTCAACTCAATGTTCCCTGAATACTGAGGTTATTCCATTTCTAGATTTTCACTCCCCACAAATCAAGAAATTCTCAAGGAGGAGAAGGAGGAAACCCATAATGACAAGGAATGACTTATGTACCATCTTAAACCATCCCACCAACGTTTGGACAATATCTAGGCAGTAACTTTGATGAAGAAACCACGTGGAATGCTCACTTAGAAAAAGTTATTCATAAAGTTGGACCGTCCCTATGGGCATTTGTGAGGATTCGTGGAAAAACAGTAAGGATTAATTTCGCGGTGGACGAAATGAATCTCTTCGGTACAGAGACAGGTTGCCTGGCTATCCTTGGTGCTAATAGTTCCACATCATCAGCGGCCATGAAACTTATTCTATACCTACCTCCTCTTCTCATATTTCTGGAGAGAGAAGTTATATGGACAGCAAACAGAGCTGTGCATGTTGTCACCTACACAAAACATGCTTATGCAGAGTTCAGCAGGCTACTGACCATTGACTTAATTCCTCCAGCTATCTAAAAACTGCCTGTTCTGAAGAGAGGAGAATTGGGTCCTCAGGGAAAAAGGAATCTCAAAAGCAGATAGCTATTGGTTCACAGATGGGTGAAAAACACCTGGAACAAACCCAAGGCAAAGATACCAGTCTGTCTAGTCTTCTGCGCTATTAATTTCTGTGTGGAGACTAGGAACAAACCTCAAACATAACCCATTGAAAATATCTGTGACAACCAAAAGGTTTTGGGAGCGCACTTGGCACCGAACAAAGTGTGAGTTGGTAGTGGATTCCAAAAAAAATACTTCCCTTAATGGAAAGACATAACTCATTATCTGTGGACTGGCTTTGTGGCCATACTGACGTGAAAGGTGACGGAATTGATGAGTTTCTTGTAAGAAATAGTTCTGCAAACGGTTTTATCAGACCAAAACCTGTCATTGGCGTCCCTTTAGGTTTTGCACCTGGACTGCAAGAAAATTTTCAGATTCCTTTTTTTTTTCATCAAATTCAAAACGATGCATATCTTTTATAACGACAACTAAGAATGGTTGCTTCAATGTTTTTCAATTTTTGGTGGTCTATTGTTACAAATCGATATAGTGCCTTCTACTGTTTTATTAGAATGAAAAATATCAAATAATCGCCTTTATAACATATTCATCTCCATGGAAAGTAATGTGAATACTCTCTTACTCAACTACAATCAATTCATATCCATGAATGATTAGGTAGAAAGGCAATGAGTTGAATTGAAAAAAATTCTGTTCTCCATTACTCGAACGATTGATCATGAGAAGATATATGCCTCCAAACAACATGTAAAGATTAGATAATATTGAAATATTTCCATATTAAATCCTTGATTTTCTCCATGAACGATTCAACTGTATTTGAACTATTGTAAAATCGGAGAGTTACGAACTGCTTGTTATTCATTCCATTCAAGAACCTTGCAAGTAGTTGTCAGGCCTGTGAATATTTGGTGGTTCCTATATTCTAGGGACAATCTGAATTTTTAGATCTACGTAAAGTCAGTGTGATCATATTTTGGCATTTCTCCAGTGTTCCTTTTTCACTTCTATAATCATTCAAGGTTGGTAACTGGGTCCTTTAGTAATTCTCCATAGTGGTCATTCCTGATTGATTCATCTTCCCAATTCAATTATTTTCAATTGTTTCCATATAAAAGACTTCTTTTTGATTCATTTGGTTATCTTTTTCTCAATTCTGAAGATTGTCAAGTCTTTAGTGATTTTTTTCAAGCTTTCCAAACAAACTCTTTTGGTGTATCAGGTAATTACTAGAGTGAAGTTTCAATACTGACCGCATCATCTATCACATCTTTCTTCAGATAATATAAACCTAACCATGTTGACTATTGGTTACTTTCTTCTGCGTTTCTTGAATTCCTTGCTCAAACAAAAATGACAACTAACCTTTTTCTCTGTTCTGTTCCGCTAATTCGATTTCATTGATCTGATAGTAGTATGGTTCTAGAAGCAAAGTGAGTGATGATTTGATTTGGGAGTTAGGAAAACCAATAATTTTTCAAATGTATGATAATTTGAAAACATGAGAGAAATTAAATATAAAACCAAGATCATAATGAGAAAGACATAATGCAGCGATAAAGCATCATTGAAAAATCCAACAGCTTCATTGGTTATGATTGAAAACAGCTCCTTAGGAACTCAATTATGAACCAACACAGCGTTATGGAAAATAATGCATTGATTGTAAGCCCTTGCGAAATAGTTGGGAAAGAGTTTGCACTGGAAACCCATTATGTTCCAGGAAAGTGATAAAGTATAGCAATACTATGTTTTTCAATTATTTGATAATGATCATTCGAAATAATTTTCTGTACTACTACTGATGGGTCGTTATCCGTTACCTCTGCAATATCATTTTTCAAAATGTGTCCAATTTTTTCATATATTTTTCTGATATTAACCGCTTCCATATTCCTACGTTTTCCCATCTGTCTTGGAAGGGTAACCAACTGATATGCTATGGGTTTGATGATTGTCTTCTACTTAGTATCCATATCAAAGGCCCAGCAAGTTATTTTGCTTTTTCTCCATTCCTTTATTACTAAATATTTATAATTTTCGGTGTTCAGGTTGACTCCCAGGTGTGGTTAGATCATTATTTTATTCAAAGGTGCTGAGTCTTCCGCCTACTATACTAATTAGTGATCAGAACGATGACAGTAGTAGTGAATGGTTTCCATTGTATGGATCTTTGTTTGCTGTTTGATTTTCAGAAAGATTTCCCACAAGAGCACAGTAAGCTCAAACGAACTATTTTGAAGAATGTGAATGCATCAGATTCAGATTCAGATTTTCAGATTTATTCATCTTCAAAAACATTTACATCACAATTTCAATACAATAATTACCTTTTCAAAGCAGAAATAGTCACCTAAGCACAGTATGGCTTGTTTTGTGCTCTATTCCTACTTCGTCATGGTATACATATTAGTTTTTATATTAGTTTATATAAGTTTTCCGACAGATCACAACAATACATTTGTGTTAGTATTTAAACAATTGATGATTAGTGTCTACAGGTTGACATATATTATTGGAGATTGGATATTTCGTTAGTAGTTATTTGTTTCGAAAAACTGAAGGGAAGACAAGTATTTACATGTTTTGCAATAAGTATATCACTAAGGAACTATTTGTTTCAATAAATTTCTTAACGAGCATTTTGTAATTTCTAAAAATTCGTGTTTGCTTTATATCTAGAGGTATTGCATTATATAGCTTGGGTCCAAAGTAGAAAAGTGTTCTTTGGGTATGGCTTTTTCTGAATAGAGATATATTAATATTTTGATTCTCAACATTTCTTGTGTTTTCTGTCTTATTGATGCTGAACGAAGACAGGTTGGAATACATCCAGATGAGGCAGTGATAGGCATATAAACTTCTGACTAACCTCTCCGCTAACCTCTCCTGATTTATTGAAGGGAATGTAAACTTATCTGCCTTTTGAGCGACTGCCCCGATTCTTTGTATTGCAATGGATCTCTCGCTATCATTATTCGAACTGTTCGCGCTGCACCAGAATGACCGTTCAAGATTATTCGCCTGCATACGGTAACTCTTCCTATTAATAAGTTAGATAACCAAATTCAAAATTATAATGCTTCAACATATTTTGGAAAAACAAAAGAAAAAGTGGCTTTATTCTTTAATAAACAAGATATCAAAACTGCATATAGAACAGGTAATACGTTGGGAAAGTTAGTTAATAATAATGGAGACAAAACATCCAAATTCAAGAAATTTTAAATTTCGCCATACTCAGTAATTTGTGCGCATTCTGTAATCACACTGTAATATTCTGTTTGTTTGTGGAGCTAGGTCGGAGGTCTCTCACATCATCAGATCTTTTATACGTAGCACCGTTTTGCTGGATAGAAGAGATGTAGACATTGTATTATTTTTTTCAGATCTTCTAACTTTCCACTCTTTACTGTGATCCTATCCTTTTGGTCCATCTATCCATCTGCCCATCTAAAAATATATCCATCAATCCATCTACCCATCTGTATCTGTAGAGTTGGGAGGGTGAGTGGGCCCACAGCACTTAGGCCACATATGACCCATTGTACATCCTCCCGAGGAGTTGTCCTCCTAGTTCATCGTCCATCCTGTCCTTTCCAGGAAAGTGGACAGGTCACTAGGAGACATC
>WOGL01001727.1:0-10879 GCA_015342145.1 Leptinotarsa rubiginosa | reverse complement strand
TGTATAATGAAATTTTGTTGTAAAATGTAGAATATTAAAATTAAAAATCTACGTGTTTCAGGTTTTCGTAAAACGACTTTTGGTTTTGGAAATATAGAATTTCGGACACACTGAATATCAAAGGATTTGCAGCCACCGTATTCACCAGATTTGCGACGTTTTGCGGCGATTGACGACATAAAAACTGAATCGATGAGAGAGCTCAAGGACATACCAAAAAGTATATAACAGAACTTCTACGAAGGTTGGAAAGAACGCTTGTACAAGTGTACAAGAGGGACTACTTTGAAGGAGACGAAATAGAAATTGATGAATAAATAAAAATGTTTTGAGAAAATTCACCTCATTTTTTCAACTGACCTCTTATATCTTACCGATGTATGGAACTGTAGTACACTATATCCAGAGTGCAACAGACTGTTGGCTGACTTTATGCCTCCAACTGTCAACTACGATCTGCCTTAAAAAGTACTGTTCCCGAGTAGAGAGGACTGGATTGTCCGGGAGAAGAAAATATTAAGAGCAAATAGTTGTTGGTTCACAGATGGATAAAAAACACCTTCCGGTTCTGGTGAAGGTGTTTTCAGTCGTCGCACACCTAGGACAGAGATATCAATCTGTCTAGGAAGCTATGCGACTGTATTTCAAGCAGAAATCTACGCTATTGAATTGTGTGCGGAGAGATTGGAAAAATCCAACCTCGTTGGCATTGGAAGCTCTTGGCTCCTACCGAGCAACGTCCAAATTGGTAGCAAATTGCCATACACGACTCTCCTCGATAGGAAGACCCAATGGATTGTCTCTGGTCTGGATTCCTGGTCATACTGGCCTGGAAGGCAACGTGGCTGCTGACTCCCTTGCAAAAAAGGGTGCTGCAAGCAGCTTCATCGTACCAGAACCTGTAATTGGCATCGTTTCAGGCTTTGCCAAACAAATATTGAACACCTGGATGGCAAGAAGATTCATGGACTTCTGGCAGAATCTTCCAAGATTGGCTCACTTAAAGGCTCACCCTTCGAAGCTTAATACCAAACAGTCGTTGGACTACAGTGGGGATTAACTACGATGTCTGACAGGCCTTCTTACAGGTCACTGTGATTTGAATCATCATATGCAGAAACACGGACTGTCGGAAGACATTATGTGTCGCCTCTGTTTGGAAAATGATGAAACAACAGAGCACATACTTTGGGCCTTCCCGCTGGAGACCGAATCAGGTTTTTAGTACATTTACTATCTGACCTGAAAGACCACTTACCATACAAACTAATCGGCTTCGATAAGAAGCTAGGGTTATTTGGTCGAGTGTGAATAGGTGTGGGCTGCAATAAACCCTTGCGAGTTGCGGTGTAGTGTCGAATAGACCCACTTTGAACCTAACCTAATCTAACCTAACCTAACCTATCTTACTAGTCAGTGGGCTATGCTTGAAGACTGGCAGTAAACAAATCTAAAGCAAATGAACTTTAAAAGTTCAAGCCAGTCTCGATATACCTACACAGTAGGTTTAATGGACTGACGCCTATCAGAAAACAACTACTCCCCTACGCCCTTCGTGGTATCAGCCAGGGGAGTAGTTGTTTTCTGATAGGCGTCAGTCCAGTAAACCTACTGTGTAGGTATATCGAGACACTGGCTTGAACGTTTAAAGTTCATTTGCTTTAGATTTGTAACCTAACCTAATCTAACCTAACACTATATCCGATAAAAATCAGAAGTAGAACAAAAGATCTCCAGGTGAGAACGTTTCGTTGTTTATCAAACAAAGTCATAACGTATTTAAAAACACTTTATTGTGAGATTTTCACTGGATAGTTTTACAACTCTAATAATAACTCTATTAAGACACGCCCGAGGAAGCCATTGTAATGCGAAACACGTGTTGCGATTTTGTAAAACTATCCACTGAAAATCTCACAATAAAGTGTTTTAGATTACGTTAGTTATAGATTTTCATCAAGTATCGGCCGATTCCATCATATAAACAAAGTCATGTCACTGGAGGAAAAGCTAACTTGCAATACAGGGAGATCAAAATAAATTCATTGCATTCATAAGGGCATCTGCTCTATAATATTCTTGAAGTAGATTATACATTTCTCAAATGTCACTTTCACACCAATGAATCTTTCGATTTCAAGCACAATAAATAGGTATTCAGATAACGCCTATAACTTTCCATTATGTACTTCAGAAATAAGTACTCTTTTTCTCTTTTCGATACAAGTGGAATCTCTCATTATCCATATTTCCAAACCCTGTCAACAAAACTCTCAAATA
The DNA here is from genome assembly GCA_015342145.1 of Leptinotarsa rubiginosa. Classification (NCBI taxonomy): domain Eukaryota; kingdom Metazoa; phylum Arthropoda; class Insecta; order Coleoptera; family Chrysomelidae; genus Leptinotarsa; species Leptinotarsa rubiginosa. Next base: position 8,599 of record WOGL01001727.1, on the reverse strand, counting down.
AAACCAGAGGTATGCTATAAACATAGTGTTGAATGTCGATAGGCTGACAACAAAACGTTATTGTTCTCTCAAGAATGCCATTTTAATTTCAGGAATACGTAAGTGGAGACGAGGATGATCCCGCAGGAACGAGAAGCAGGAGACATTCCAGTCCCCGTGGATCGAGGTCTGGAAGCACAACGGCTCTGCACCAACAAGAATATCCCGACTCTGTGAGTGACATTTTTTATTTGTGGTGATTATCGCTTCAGAAGTTTTCATAATGTTAGGTCAAATTAGACCAAAAAATAGGAGTGAAGGTAAAAAAATTCGCAACCTGCTCAAAATTGGTAGGATTGTTCAAAACACTGGCAATATTGAAATAAAGAATCCTCATCGATGCGATACCAGGAAAAAAAATTACTCGGGATCAAAAGTCACAAAAACGGGTTTTTCGCGTTTTAAGGCAAAACGATTAATTTTATCATGAAATTAGTTCAGACAAAAATTGTAGATCAGATAATTATATATAAAAAAAATTTCAAATACTTTTTTCCTAAGAGCCACCGTTTCTAAGATATAACGATTCAAAAATTGAAAGAGTTGTAATTGTTTATTCAACGAAAGTCATTTTTTGTGCAGGAAAAATCAGTTTTTTATCGACCTTTTTTTTGGGTATTTGTTACCTTCCACAATCTGAAAAATATAAAAATTATAATGGAGAACTTTATACAAGTGTAGAAGGGCAAACTTTTTAGTTTACCCCGATAAGTTACTGCGTAAAAATCAAAGTATTTTTACAAAGAAAAATCTTCTATTTATCAGTAACTTGTCGTATTTAACAATTTTGCCTATCAAAAAAAAATTTGTTAAGAAATAATACAATACTTATCTTTTACGTTTTATATTTTTCAGATTGTGGAAGGTAACAAATACCCAAAAAAAGGTCGATAAAAAACAAATTGAATTTCATGTATATTAATATGCTAATGTAAGAAAAGTTTATTTATTAATAAAATATTTTATTGATTATTTTGTGTATGTACATATATTATAGCTACCATAAGCCAATTACTACTTTTGTAGGAATAAATAATGATACCAATAATGTACACACAAAAAATTAGTATCATTTTTAAGCCATGTTTCACATAATAAAAGAATATTAGGTGCTTGCTGGTTAGATTTTTATAATACTGTCAACAGTCCATGTCTAACGCACACTAAACACTGGTCGACTGTCCGACGAAAGAGGAGGAGCCTGCCTTCCGCTGACGTATGCGTGAAAGAAAGGGAAGCCAGACAAATTGACGCCGTTACGCGTTAGGTAACGAAGCTGTTTACCCTCCCAAAAGAAGTTATTTTTTTCTTAATTTCGGCTGAAAAGTGGTCTAAGTTTGGGTGTACCAACTTTTAATACCAAAAAGATTCTTTCTAAGCTGCAAATCACGCTGGCGAGTTATTCTTGAATTATTACACACTTGGATATTTCAGTGATGGTATATTATTGCTTATATGGCGTAGATCAACTCTAGCCGTCACAAACGAATGTTTTGTTCAGCTCCTGTGAGCTTGCAGTATCAAGGGGTGCAAAATTACACGTTTCATATGTAATTTTAAATTACCTACACATAAATTGAAATTAACATCCTAATACAAACGATGATTTTTTTCAGGAGGCTGATTCACACAATGAATCTTTTGATAACAGTTGATAATTGGCACAATTGCTGAATAGTCTGGCCTGATATGATAATCTCGAAACTAGTGATTCATTCAAACAATCTGCGAAATGCATAAATAACTTTTTATTTTATCAACTTGGCACAGTCTAAACCACAAGCATATTTGAAAACAAAACCCATATGCTTTGAAATGACTCTAAGGCGTAAGTAAAGTGAATATGAAGTAGCGATAACACTGAACATTAGTCATACTGTTGAACTTTCACAGCCAGATATAACTGTGTCAAAGCTATTATACGATAGGATGTCAAGGTTTTGCTCTCTGTTTTCTTCGATTACTGTTGCGTAGTGCAACAGGAGTTCTTGCCACACGGTCGTACGGTCAATAAGGAGTAGAAATTGCTACAAATTGCAGGATGGAAAAAAAATTGTTTGAAAATTGTGTTTTCGTCAACCAAATGTCGCTCCCCTACGAACGACAACCCTCAAAAGTGGAAACTTGTGCGAGCTGAAGATTAACGAGGTCTCACCTTTTAAAATGCGATTCCTAGCACCTCGTTATTCCTTAGGTCGCACAAGTTTCATTATAAGTACAAAAGTAGGCCCTGAGAGTCACATATGATTCAAGAATGATGATATCTAGATGTTAATTTCATTGGCTGTTACTTTTAGTCGTTGTTGGGAAGAAGCAGTGGCCTAACTTTCAATTTTGCTCACCATTTTATTGGTTTGAAGGAAATAATTTTTCTAAAATGACTACAATTAATGTTAGGTTGAGGAGCTGATAGGAGCTGAACTTGGCCTATTGGTGTATCTTTTTGTAGAATCATAATAAAACAAGTTAAAAAAAATTCAGTATATCAAGAAAACCTTCATTTTTATTATCGGCTAAATTTAAAACCGTTCAAATATTTTACCTGCCTATATTTATCTCTTATCTACCTTTATTTGATACTATTATCTTTTAATGATTTCTTGATAATCATTCTATTCTGAACTCAGTATTCCTAAACTTTTTAATTTTCAATCATTTGTGTCTTTTTGCAAATAAAAATTTTAAATATGAATGAGTCAGGTATACATTATTAGCAAAAAAACAAAACAATGTTTCCATGGTTCACAAATTTTCACAAACCAGATATCAAGGTCTGCCAAAGTTTACATTAAAATACATAATTTATGAAATGTTTTAATGCAATAAACAATTTCTTTTTAAATAAAAAAGGGTCTTGCGTCACTTAATTTGATGAGTTATTCAATTCTCTATCCTATACTGGCAAATTTTTTTGCAAGCACATCTCATTCTATCCATGAGTTCTGGAATGGGCTGCGGTTGGGTAAAATACTTGAGATATCACGAATCCTCAAAAAGATGTAAGAGAATCATATCAGGTGATCTAGCGGGCCATTCCAAGTGACCACCGATTTGGATAATTGTCTTCTGACCGCTCACGAACCAGCCTGTCATGATGAGGAGATGCCTCTTATTGGTGGAACGTAAGATCAGATGAGACCTAGCAAATGATATCTGATCCCTTTCAAAAGTTAAGAGGGGAGGAGGGCTTTTTACGTGCACACCATATACTTCCAATAGTGAGCATTTTTGTTTATTTCATAAATACATATTGTTGTAATTTATTTATTTATTCACGGCGTTGCCTATTTTTACAAAATAACTAACAAATTCACACATATGTACTATAACTATAAGCTAGATATAAAAAAATATAAAAGAAGAAAGGAAGGCAAAAATAAGCCAATCAATTACAAACCTTTTCGCAGTCTTTTCAAATGATTCCAAAGAAGAATTAAAAAGTTCTACTAATTCCACATTGTGAGTGTTTGCAAGTCTCAAAAGTCTACCTATAGACTCTATCTGGCCATAGTTGGTATGATAAAAGGGTACTCTGAAGATTTATGTGTTTCTTGTTCTCTTTGGATTCACATTTAAAGTTATAAGTTCAACAAGTTCTGAGGAATTAATGTAAGATCTGATTCTAATCTTCTTTGAGCCAGAGTATTCAAGTTAAGAATGTCCAATATGATTTTATAGTTATATTCACCAATTTGATATCCCAGTTTGTATGCAGAGTACCTAAAAACTTGTTTTGAACACTTTCAAGCATATCAATAACCACATTTTATGAGGGGCACCAAATTGTGGAGTTGTATTCGATTATCGAGATTTTTAAGGAAGAGAGAGATAATTCCTCTGCAGATCAAAGAGTGAAACCTAAAATGTTTAGTACTCTAGGAATAACATTCGCAATATGGAGTTTGAATGAAATTTTTGGGTCGAGAGTGATTCCTAAACCATTGATTGTATTTGTTGTTTCCAGTTCCGACTACTTGATTTTATATAGATTATTCATGAGATTTTCATTTCGTAAAAATTAATTACTGTAGATGAAACTTAGATACACCGTTATAAGCTCGAAACAAAAATACAGTCCAAACGGTGGACTGCAAAGAGGGAACCTGCTCCAACAAAAGCAAAAACTGCTTTTTCGCCTGGGAAAGTGATGGCGACCGTTTTTTCGAATAGTCATGGAGTTATTTTAATCAATTATCTTCAAAAAGCTGAAGGCAGAACTTGGGAAAAAAAACGCCCACATTTGCAGAAAAAGAAAATCCTGTTTCAACAACAGTAGAGTTAAAAGGAGACTATGTTGAAAAATACTCACCCCACAGTTCGTTCAGAGGTCTTAAATTTGGTACAGACCCAGCAAAATTGGCAGTGAGCTTCTCCACCCCTCTTTTTGGTTTATCTGGAATATGCTTATTACAAAACAAATCAACCAGCTCTTGTTTCTCTGAAAAATACACACAAAAACGTAGGAATAGTCGTATTGATAGAAAATATAACATATTCAAAAAACGCTTCAATGCAAAACGTCCACTTGGCAGTTTACAAAACCCCGGCACGTGTTTCGCTATACAATGACATCTTCAGGCGGCACAATAGTATCTTCAGGCGTATTGTGACGCATGAAGATGTCACTGTATACCGAAACACGTGTCGCGATTTTGTAAACTGCCAAGTGGACTTTTTGCATTGAAGTGTTTTTTTGAATACGTTATAATGGATTCACTTGTCAGTTCTATCATATTTTTGATAGTAAATACTTGGAAGCAGAGTAATTTAAAAATATTGCAACTTTCAAGAGCCTTAAAAACTTTCGAAATAAATCGTGGATATTCTCCAGTTCAAATCAATTCAACTAATACTTACCGACCAAACCATGTGTAGATATATTTCGTTTATTTAGATAGTCTTGTAGATCTTTAGATTTGAGTTCCATTAATTTTGTTTTATCCGGAGGACGGTTGAGTAAGATTAGACATTTTTCACAATAGAGAACCCTACAAAATAACCCACATAAAACCTGACGAAAAGTGTAATTTGACTACCAACAGATGTTGGTAGTCAGAACACGTAAAATTCATATCTTGTAATGGATCTAATGTAAAATGTATTAAAGGTAAATGGTGTCCTTTACCTTGGGAGTAGTTTCATCTTATAAAAAGACTTCCATTCAATAAGTGTCATCCTTAGTTATACAGATATACAAAATTCAAACGGTTTCATTGTAGTCCTTAAACTGAATCTGATTTCTAAAGAGAGGAAAGCATTCGACTTGCTGGGAATTGTATAAGATAAATATTATGGCTAAATTGTATATGTAAATATGAATGTAAACACTGTGTATGTATCAACAGCTTCAGTAATATTATGCAGCGAGGTTGTGTTATTGTTTGTTGTGGAATATGTACTTGTGTGTTGTGGAATGTAACTTGTACTCACCCTTCTTTTCTCTTCAAACATTTATTACAATACTTGTCTTCGCATTCTCCGCATTTAATTTTCCAATTGAACAGATTGAAATCCGATCTGCACTTTGTGCAAGGCATTTCAAAGAGCTATGATTCAGATTACTGCACTATCAGCAGACATCACAAAAACTGGTTAGATTTTTTGTTTACCAAAACCTTGGATCAGGACACTGTGTGTAGAACAATCATTTTCTCAGGAATGAACAAGCATAATTGAGGCATTTTATGTCGTTAGAAGTGGACTTCACTTATGGTAATATTTAAAGTATTTTAAAAAGTTGCTCTAGAAGTATTTCAAGTGCTTTTCGCCTCCCACTTTCCATTCATCAGCTAAACTTCACACAACTTTTTCACCTCGAATTTGTCAAATTCCACCAGTGACAGTGACAGCTCCACAGATGACAGATAACAGGTACGTCAACGAAAAACATTTATGGATGGGGACGCTAGTGTATAATAAATGGTGACATCGAACGGTAAAAAGCTAATTCCTACAACTGAATGGAAACTGTTTGAACTCAATTATTCAATTAAACAGCTTTTGCTTCCCATTTACGAAAATGTCAAAATGTCAAACTTGTGTGAGCTGAGGATAACCGAGGTCTTACCTATTAACGTGCGATTCTTCCCAAAAACTAATCTAAAATCATTTTCATTTCAATTTGAGTGACAATTGTTATCAATGACCAAATCGGCTGAAAGCACAGCTCATATGTGGTTACACTGCCATTAACAGCTTATCAGTTCAGTCACCGCCCAAGATGAACATCTTTTTCCAGAAACTAGTGAAATGTAACGATATTTTTTGAACGGTTGCTAATCTTGCACGTAGTAGGCCAATCAGTGTGAAGTACCTGTTCATGTGACAAATCAAATCCCAAATTTTTCACAGGGAAATATACAACATGTAAAACATCATGACGTTAAGTTTATAAGTGACGTAATGCCAACTTTTTTTAGTTGTTGGAGTCAATGTTCTCTCTCTAATAACCAGTCCATATTTATTATTACGTCACTGGCAATATTTTACGTCCAAAAAAATCTAACCTATAAAATAAAATGACAATATACCCTGTATTTATTTTTTGAAAACCATTTAGAATGTCACGTTTTAGCGGAGCCCTACAGATTACCGACCTAGATGATTTCATTACGCCGTCACAGGTACGTTAAATAATATTCAGAATAAATTGTTATTCTAAACTTTTAGGAATGCATCAAACCAGTTCAAATTCAGAAAACTACAAGCTCAACTGGGTCCAAAATAAAAATACAGGAAGACGGTTATTTTCAAATTGGAGAGGTACGCAATCAGCTTCATTAAATTTTTGTATTAATTTTGATAATTCTAAACTACGAATTTGTAAAAATTTAAACTGCTTTTGAAATATTCTAATTCTGAACTCTTTCAGGATGGAACAAAGCACAAGTTGCAGAAAGTCGAAATCACCCTGGCTGATTGTTTAGCATGTTCTGGATGTATAACGTCAGCTGAGAGCATACTGGTATCCCAGCAAAGTCAGGAGGAGTTATTAAGAGTATTTGAAGAAAACAAAAAGGCGAATATGGTACATTTCCTATGAACATGTCTTTAATAATCAACATAATTGTTATTCATCAGTTGATGAGTAGAACTACAAAAATGAATATATATAAAATAACGTCAAATAATTGAATATGTGAAGAAGAGTAATTAAGGTACAAAACACAACTACGACTAATATTGATGCACACAGAAAGTATATTATTATAATAAAAATGATGGATTTGTTTATTCTGTAAAAATACTTACTTATTTACTAAAGAAACTACTAAAATTCTACATTCCTACACAGTAGAATCCAGTAAATATCTGAAAGGAAAAAATTACTAAACTGTGTATCATTCACTTGAATCTCGTCTGAGATATTCCTTTCTAGGGTGTATGTGCTCCGATCCATTTATAGTGTTTTTATACTCCAGAAGAGGGCAACTAAGCATTTTTTGTAAGGTCAGACAGCGTGATTTTTGCAGGCCTTCATGTGTTGGGCACAAAATCTTGTCATTGTATGCTCTATTCATATTGGAGACAGCTTGTCTAGTATATAAACACAGAGCATTTAATTCCATTTTTACACAAAATTTGATGCAAGTTCTTTGGCCCTTTTTTTTCGGTAGCAGAAAAAAACACTTCCAATTTTTATGCCTCTCAACAACAAACTAAACTAAACATGCTAAACAGCTGAAATCATATTATAAGAGTAGTTGAAATGATCCTAAAAATGTCTCATTATATTCTTGCAGATAATAACTTCATAAAGTTTTTTACACCTCTAAAATGTGCTGGCAGATAATTACACACTTTTTTGCTTTTATATAGTTGTTTTGTGTATGTTTGCATTAATTTCAATCAATTTTTGCTATTTTCGAATGTATTCTTCATCATGCCGGTTCTGTTTCAGGAGGACGGCCGACTGGCAAAATTGATAGTTGTCTCGTTATCCATCCAGCCTGTACTGTCTCTGGCGCTTCGTTACGGCTTATCCCCAAATGAGTGTGCTTCAAAACTAACGTATTATTTCAAGCAACTTGGCGCCGATATGGTTGTTGATATGACGATTGCTGACGATTTTGCACTATTAGAATCGCAAAAGGAGTTTGTCAGAAGGCACCGCACAGTAGAGAGTCATGGAACGAAGAATGTTTTACCAATGTTAGCCTCCAGTTGTCCGGGTATTTAAACAGATGATAGTAATAATTATTCATTATTGAAGATATAGGTTTTTTGTATGGAAAAAATGTTTTGAGCAGATACTTTTCACCTTCTCTTTAATTTCATTGTTTTTATGAATTGCATACTTATTGAATGAGAGAATTTTTTGTTTGTCTGGAGACAATATCGAAATATCCATTCTTATCTATTATGGAATTTAACAAACCGCCTAGTTTTTTGAGAAACAACACAAGTATTCACACTTTCAAACAAACATTATTGCAGCATATCAAAAGAAGATAATAAATTTTAATATATGTGAATGAGTGCAGCTGTATCTGTACTTATTAAAGTTGTATTTATTGATTTTTTGTGACATCCATATACTTCTCATTTTTAATAATTCAAT
>WOGL01001726.1:0-10877 GCA_015342145.1 Leptinotarsa rubiginosa | reverse complement strand
ATATTCACTTTTGCAAAAGTCACTTTTTGAAAAATGACTTTATTTCAGTATGAAACAAATACCAGTATCTTACAAAATTGAAATACTTAATATAAATACAAATGACAGTAATTAAAGCTGGAAACAATAATGAACGCTTATTTGACATTGTCAGGTCCATTTATTGTGTCTGTGCAGCAGAGTCAGCAGGAAACAATGGAAAACTATGAAGGTATAAGGTTCTGCTTACTACGCTGCTTCAGAAACTTGGACGTCGTTATCTCTGGTAACGTGATACCAGAGACCATCTACTCACGATATAACGTTATTTTGTCTGAATAATATAAATCATATATTGGTAACGAAACAATTGAATCGCTTGCCAGTATAGTGACCATCAATAAATGAGTATACCAATGAGTTAATAAGGGACTATAACATTTGTTGAAACCTCAGTTCATCTAGTAGCTTGAATAGGACTCGAAGAAAAAATATATAAATGAATAATAATCATTACAATGTACACAATAGGTTGTCCCTTACCCCTTTTCGACACAAATCACAAGATGATAAATTATGTCTTGTTCGAATTCTAATAATGGTAGTTATAGGTCTCCTATCAATAAACAGAAAGCTGGCAAACCAAGGTACTATAGGAAAGTAATCATGTATTTTACTATGAAACGTATTCTAATTCGTTATATCCATTTTCCATTCCTGTTGAAATTGACATGAAATATGTTTTTCTAATATCCGTCTGTCTGTCTGTTTTTCCGTTAACCAGCTGTCGAGCTAAGGACTAACGAGGTCTTACCTTTTAAAATGTGATTCCTAACACGGGTTGGACGATAGTAAGTGAAATTCGATCGTTCAACCTGGGGCTTGAACCACCTACCAACACGGAGGTCGATTTGAGTGAGTGAACAATGCACCCACGTTAAACCGACCGGCTACCGACGAATAATTGGTAATAAATAATTTTGAAGGGTACATTTAAACTTCTTCGAGTGTTTACCAATCTATCTGCAATCTCATTACCCACTATTCCCATATGACCTGGGATCCAAGCAAGTAGGCGGGGTGCGAGACTGAAAAATGCAATCGGGGCGCGGTCCCTTTTCCCCTACCGTACAGCCCGCGTCCGTCAAATGCAATCGGGGCGCGGTCCCTTTTCCCCTACCGTACAGCCCGCGTCCGTCAATTACGTCCGCGTGTCTCATATGAGTAGTGCATGTTGAGTTTTGTGTTGCTTTTGATATAAGTCGGAATGAGAAAAAAACGAAATTACGTTTTTTGAGTGATTGTGGCATTGAAAATCTGGTTGTAACCAAATGATTCCGGTTTGGACGAAGCTGATGAAAGACCTTCGACTTTGAAATATGAATGGTGAAATAAGAACTAAATCAACACACAAAATAGAACAGTGAGGAAGAGAAATAATGAAATGCCAAGAAACGTTGAAACGTTAGCGCGAGCAGATTATAATCTCCTCAATAAGATGAGAGAAAGAAGTTACCAATGACGTAAACTTGGGCTAGTTGGGCAACTAGTTGTTGCCCGCATAGAATTTGGTTTGTCATATTAAGTTTCGTGACAGACCATTTTAAACAAATAGTTACAAAATTTTTTTTTACCCAAAACTTTACGTTTCCAACTTCAGAACTGACGAAATTCAATAAAATTTTTGAACTCCTATTTTTCCCCCTTGGGGGTGGAAATTCCTGATTGCCTTTCTTGATGCTTATTTACGCTATGAAAGCACCTACCTGCATATTTCAGGATTCTAGCTTCGGCTGTACGTTAATATAAGAGCGGGCAACAGCTAGTAATTTATATTTTTACTTCAAAAATACCGTAACTAAAAAAATATGCCAACTGCACTTAGTGATGAATAGCTTCGAGGATTGAATTATGTTACCTATAAAGAAATTCGTAAAACTAACACAACTGCCAACGACGTCTGCCCTCAAGTGTCTGCCTGCGTTCTTGGCGATGCGCTTCATTGCTTGAATCGCCCCTCTGCCCTCCCGCATCGTTCCCCGTCATCTTACAGTAGACACGACGCGTAATGGTTTATTGCGTTGCGTCAAGTTGATCATATCGTGATAACTTTTAAATGATTTGTCCAAATTACTTAGTGTAATAACAATGTTTATCTATATTGAATAATTAAAACGACAATTGTATTAGTTTTTATAAGAATTTAACAGATATTCTAAAAGGTGCATGCCAAGACAGCTCTCACGGAGCAAGAATTTTTTCGACTTACTTTATATTATGAACAAAATTACACAAAACCTTTGTATAAGCCTGATGTATAAGCTGTATTTATGTAAAGTTTCATCTAAATCCCTTGAGTTGTTTAGGTGTGAAAGAGCCACAAACATACATACATACATACATCCATCCTCACAAACTTTCACATTTATAAAAGTATAGATGTGATGATATCTACCCTATGGGATCGACAGAAGGCCCGATCCACGAATATCTCAAAAATAAAGGTGGTTCCCCAAGATGATCAGTTGCAAAGCAAATATTCGATATCGACCACTAAACGAGTTACTACAGCTTTCACTGCAAGGCAAGTGGATGAAACTGGAGCCCAAAAACAAAGAAATCGTAATCCTACACCTGACAATCTCATAAATAGTGTTTTCATTAAGGAAGATGTCTTCACCTCTACTTACTCTGTTTTGTCTGTCAACGACAGTTGACTTCAGTATGTGAGTGAGAAACAGGCTTCACAATGAGTAATGAAAGTAGTTGTAATTACAAGTGTTGTAAAAAAGTTTTTATTCATTATACATGCACAGTGTGCTTTGCTGTGTACCATAAAAGCTGTCTATCAAGGAACAGAAAAAATATACAATTTTTGAGGGATAATAAGATTGTATGTTGTACAAACGATAATAATCAGGATATAAAGGAGACCAGTTTATTGGAAAAAACTATCCAAGATCTTGAAGAAGAGACAGAACAAAAAACCAAGCACATTCAGAAACTTAAATATGAACATGAAAGTTTCTTAGAAGAGGCTTTAAAAAATGAAAGAGAATTGAATAAATTAATAGAGGAACAACAAGCAATTATTAACGAAATCCAACAACAGAAAAAAAATAGAAAAAGTCTTGGCAGATAAAGAAGTTATAACAAAAACCGTCGCTACTCAAACTAGTGCCGGTTTGACACACAAAACATTTGGGACCCAAACTGAAAACAAAAGCGAGAAAAAATTAAATACAATCCTAAACAAAAATCACAACATAATGAGTCATAGTGGGAGTAAACTGGTCAAACAAAACAATGGTACCAATTTTCAGGAAATGGTACAGAAGAGTAACATCCTAATTCTTGGAGATAGTAATGCAACAGACTTCTCTACTATCCTGAGAAAGATGTGTCAAAATGAATATACAATAACATCTTTTATAAAACATAATGCATTATTAAATCAAATTGTGGAAGATGCAATAACCTTAACTAAAGACTATGGAAAAAAAGACCATGTTATTGTAATGGGTGGCTTATTAAATATATTGAAAGGAGTGAATGTTAATGAATTTGCAATTGATATACTAAAAAAAATAAGTACTTATACAAACGTTATTGTGATGACAGTACCATTGTGGAAAAATAGAAAGGTACTTAATAACTTTATAAATGAGCACAATATAAAATTACATTTTGAACTGTGTATAAATAATAATAACACTAACTCAATAACATACTTGAATGTGAATTCATTACTCAGCAGCAAATTTTTTTATGGTAATAGACTTTATCTGATGAAATACTCTGGCAAAGTCTGTCTAATGAAATACATAAAGATGTTAATTTATGGACAACTTTCAGTTGAAAAACAAAAAATAATATATTTCCAAAAAAAAATTACATCATCGCAAACAATGCCGCATAATTGTACAACATTGGTTGAAACTCCAAACGTTAGGGATCAAAAAGAGGACATCAGCGAAATACCTCTAAATAAGGATAATTTCAATATTTCACTGATGGCAGAATTACAGAATATGAACGACCGAGAAAAATGTAATGATGTTTCTTTTTTTGGAACAGAGTATCGGAAGAACGAGAAATCGTTGGAAATACAGGCCTAATATTGGTTATGAATGTGCAAAGCTTATTGCCCAAATTTGATGAAATTCATGCCTTAATAACCAAATACCATCCCATAGCGGCGTGCTTAAGTGAAGTGAGGTTAACTAATGACATTGGGGACAACGAAATCTTTATTGATGGATATCAAATTACCAGAGTTGACAGTGAAAGTCGACATACAGGAGGAGTATTAATTTACCTAAGACATGATTTAAAAATATTAAATTTAGATAAACATATCTCAACAAAACATTTTTGGATATTAGAATTAAAAGTACTATACAATAAGAAGTGTGTTTCCGCCGTATTAAGAATATATTGCCATTGTTAATTTTTCAGTTTTTCTTGAGATGAGATTGACTTTACTATTACTGTCATTTGTGTTGCCTATCTCTCTGATCCTACGCTTTGATAGATTTTAAGTAGTTTTTTGGATAGTTGAGATTAAAAAAGATAAAGAGGAAAAAAGTTTTTCGTGACCAGAATAGAACAGACTAACAGTGAACATTATCTTACGTTATTTAATCATAAAAATTGTTAGATTATCATAGAATCAGTGCTGTGTGTATTTACACTCTTCACTCCTATTTTCCTTCCCAAACCAAATTTCTCGTTTCCTTGGAGTGTAAAACCAGAAGATTTTGAAGAATTCGTCTGTCTGAAAACAGGTGAGTGACAAAATCGTTAACAGAACTGATTTCCCATACAGTCCATTTTATTCACACCATTTGTTGGTCCTTCGAGCCAGATTTGAATTTTCATTGTAAATTGATCCAAAACATATTTGATTACTCTCGGAAAAAAATTAAATTAGGCGTTTGTTCACCGTTAGTCATTTGGAGAATTCCGAATATACCTAGAAAATATACCCTACCCAAGTGAAATTTTGATTCGGAAACCATTAGTTTCTCCAGTAGATGTTCAAATATTCAATTTGTTTTCGTTGAACCATAGAAAAAGCTATTGAAAGAAAAAAAATCGATCCGTTTTTTGCCGCTCGAACTCGCAATTATAACCAATAGCCTAGTGAACGATCGACTTATTTTCATATCTAGTGAAATTTTTTGACTATTTTTGAGATTGCGAAATCAAGGGACGAATTGAAATTAGAAAGACTCTTAGCTCAAAGGGAAAATATATTTAAGCGTGCCCAGATATGTTATGATGCAGGAAAGGCTTTAGAAATTGATTCTGAAAATGAGAACAAAAGAAAAAATTTCAATATTCGATATACCACATTTGATAAAACCGTCACTGAATACCGTGAATTAGTCCAAAATATTATTGAACTCAAACAAACAATTGATCCTGAAGAACCGATAAATTATAGTTTGATGGATGATTTTGAAGATTTATATTGCCATATTGAATATCTTGCAGCAACATTTTTAGTTCAGCGGGTGACTTCTTTCTCGAATGTTGAATTTCGAAATGAAGAAAGACCCAGACTTCATATGCCGAGAATAGAATTAGTAAAATTTGATGGAGAGGATATTGCAATATGGCCCCTTTTTCACGAAAACTTTAAACATTTACTGCACTCCAAAATTGAATTTTCCAAAGCTGAAAAATTGAATTATTTGCTTGGTAGTTTAAGTGGCAAAGCTTTGAAAACTTGTAATGCGGTAGAATCAATTCCGAATAATTATGATATTATATGGAAATTGCTCGAAGATACTTATAACGATAAAAAGACCCTAGCAAATTTATACTTGGAAAGAATTTTGAATTTTCGTGTTTTGACAAATAATAATCCTGCTGGTTTACAAAATTTCCTGGAAAAATTTGACACCAACGTAACGGCTTTGAAGCGGTTGAACCTGAATGATATAGGTGATTGTATTTTGACCCATATTGCCATGTCAAAGTTGTCCCAAGAATCCATAAATTCTTTTGAATTGATCCGTTCGAGTCCCGATTTACCCACCTATCATGATTTGATTAAATTTGTTCGTCAACAAAGCAAAGTAGTTGTTAGAGGTGACAAATCCCGTTTGAGTCAATCGCTCCAAAAACATAGTCTCTACCCTTCTAAGAGTGTGACAAAAAGTTTCTTCACTAATGAATTTACCAGTAGTCATTTAAATAATTGTTTAGCATGCAACAAAGGTCAACATTACCTGAAAGACTGTCATAAATTCAAAAATAGTTCATTTGAAGAAAAATATAAGATTATCAAAGATAATAATTTATGTCTCAATTATTTTTCGAAAAAACATAAGGTTAGTTCGTGTACATCCAAATTTTCTTGTTTGCTATGTAAAATGAAACACCACACCTTGCTACATAGAAATAATACCAATGAAGATAAACCCACTTCAGCTATCAATACTACGAATGTTTCGTTGTCCACCCCAAGTAGTGAAGATACTTCTTGTTATTCTCATGATAATGTCCATAGTCTTTGTGTGAAACATTCAGAGAAAATCAGCCAGTCTACGGTTTTATTGAGTACTGCTCTGGTTGGAGTGTTTGATCGGTGGAATAAAGAGCATAAAATTAGATTTATAATAGACAGTGGTTCTATGTCAAACCTACTCACAGTAGATTGTTGCAGAAGGCTCAGTTTACCTTACTCAACAATAAATAAAAATATTATTGGGATAGGTGGTATGGCTAATCCTTTGAAAGGCCGGGCTAATATGACAATTCACAGTAATAATAATCCTAACATAAAATATCCAATTGAAGTCCTACTTGTTGACAAAATCTCTGATTCATTACCAAATATAGCTATCGATCATAATTCCCTTATCCATTTAAAAAATCTACCTTTAGCAGATCCAAGATTCCACTCCCCTGGTAAAATTGATGGAATAATAGGTGCTCCTCTTTTTGCTGAAATCATGGGTTCTCATCATGTTTCAGGAATCAAAGGTTCGCCTACAGCCTTAGATACAAAACTCGGTTACATTGTAACAGGTCATGCTTCAAGTTGTGATAATGTTTCCTTTTCACAAAATAATTCGACATTTCTGAATTTGGATACTTTGGTAGAAAAAATGTGGCAAGTGGATGATTTTTCAACTCCACTTTTGACAAAGGAAGATGAACTTTGTGAACAATTATTCACTGAAACAGTTAGTAGAGACGAAACAGGTCGTTATATGGTAGCGTTACCATTTAGAGATGATCCCACTAAATTGGGAGATTCTTTCATACTAGCCAAAAATAGGTTTCTTTCTTTAGAAAAGAGATTAGAGAAATTACCAGAATTACGAGAAACCTATTCATTAATTTTTAGAGATTATATCGACCAAAACCATATGTCCCTAGTGTCTGATGATAAAATAGATTTACCATCGTATTATATACCTCACCATTGTATTTTCAAAACTGATAGTATCTCTACACCATGTCGAATAGTATTTGATGCAAGTATGAAAACCGATAAAAATATTTCTTTAAACGATATTTTGCACACGGGACCAAAGTTACAAAATAATCCTTTCACAATTCTATTAAATTTTAGACTTTTTCCTATAGCGGTAACCTCAGATTTGCAAAAAATGTTCAGACAAATTAATGTTCTTGAAGAGCATCGACATTATCAAAGGATATTATGGCGATTTCATCAGGAGGATCCCATTTCAATTTATCAATTGAATACCGTAACGTTTGGTGTGAAACCCTCACCTTTTCTCAGTTTGAGAACTGTCAAACAATTAGTTAAAGATGAAGCAAAACAATATCCTGAAGCTATTGTACCAATAGAAAGAGATATGTACATGGATGACCTAGTAAGTAGCTTTCCATCAATTACAAAGGCCTTAGAAGCTAATTCCCAAATAGTGGATTTGTTCCAATCTGGTGGATTTCAAATGGTTAAATGGATGTCTAATTCCGAAGTATTTCTTTCCAAAATTCCAAATTCGTTAAAATTTCCGAATCCAGTAAAATTTGATAGGAGTATGCTGAAAATTTTGGGTCTACAGTGGAATCCTCTGGAAGACAAATTTAATTTTAAAGTTGAGAACCAGTTTGCTCCTTGTACGCTCCTTTGAATCTCTTGGCTTTTTAGCTCCCTTAACACTCTATCTGAAAATTTTGATCAAAACACTTTGGAATTTGAAATTTGAATGGGATCAAACCGGTCCGGAGAATTTAGTAAAAATATGGAATAAAATTCAGTTGGAGTTACCTATGTTAAATAGTTTAGAAGTTCCTAGGCATATTTCAGTATTTGAAAATTCCCTACTGTCTCTCATTGGATTTTCAGATGCTGAAATATGGTGTGAATAAAATTCAGTTGGAGTTACCTATGTTAAATAGTTTAGAAGTTCCTAGGCATATTTCAGTATTTGAAAATTCCCTACTGTCTCTCATTGGATTTTCAGATGCGAGTTCAGCAGGAATAGCGGCTGTCATCTATTGTCGCTCTGTCTCTCAAAATAATGTTACAGTAACATTTCTTTGTGCAAAATCAAAAATCAGCCCTACATCCAAAATCACCCTACCTCGTTTGGAGCTAAATCAGCAGTACTTTTAGCTAAACTTTTATCGCATGCAATTGAGATTTACTCTGCTAGGCATAAAATAAATTAAGTATATGCTTTTTCTGATTCCATGATTACTTTGAGTTGGATACATTCTCCCTCCAAAAAATGGAAAACTTATGTTTCTAACAGAATCTCCAAAATATGTAGTTATTTACCAACTAAACATTGGTATTTTGTTTCTGGTAAGCAGAACACCTCGGATTGCGCCTCCAGAGGCTTGACACCATTCGCGCTTATGAATCACCCCACTTGGTTTTGTGGACCCTCCTGGTTGACATTAGAACCCTTTGAGTGGTCAGTCAAGTCTGTAGATAAGGTTGAAATCAATGAAATCGAGGAAGAAAAATTGATCTTATTATCATCTGATGAAACAATGTCGCCATTATATTCTCTCATAAATTATTTCTCTTCTTGGTCAAAATTATTGAATGCAACCATTTTTGTTTTGAGATTTGCCAAAATATTACCTGTTCGTAAAGTTGTTGATATTGCTGATTTGGAAAAGGCAGAACTCGCTTTGATAAAAGGGGTTCAACAACGACACTTTTGTAGGGAATATGAAAAAATTTTGAAAAATAAACCGTTACCTTCTCGTTTATTCCGTTTGAAACCTTTTATTAAGGATGGTATTATCAGAGTTGGAGGTAGATTAAGGAATTCTACTCTTGGTTTTGAACATAAACACCCCATTTTATTACCAAAATCAGATCCGTTCGTGAATATTTTGATCGATTACAACCATAAAATTTATTGTCATACTGGACCTTACTTATTGTAGTGTAATTGTCTGGAAGTGTAATCACTGTTTCAAACTGAAACCTAAACCTACTTATCCAATCATGGCTGATCTTCCTAAAGAAAGAGTTAATGAATCCAAAGCTTTTTTCTCAACCGGAGTTGATTATACAGGAGCATTTCACATCACCATGAGTAGAAGGAGAGGTATTAAAAGCCAAAAGGCGTACGTTTGTTTATTTATTTGCTTAGCTACGAAAGCCATTCACCTAGAACTGGCCTCTTCCCTATCTACTGAATCTTTCTTAGCTGCATTGAAACGATTTTTATCACGAAGAGGTCACTGTTCCACTTTGTTTTTAGACCAAGGTTCTAATTTCAAAGGAGCTGAAACACAATTGAAAGAGGTTTATCAGCTCATTGAATCCCAAACCTACAAAGATGCGTTTCAAAAAGAGTTGAACTTTCAGAAAATATCATTTAGATTTAATCCCGCTTCCGCCAGTCATTGGGGTGGAATCTGGGAATCTAATATTAAAAGTGTGAAAGCCCATTTGGCCAAGGTT
Source organism: Leptinotarsa rubiginosa (assembly GCA_015342145.1). Lineage (NCBI taxonomy): Eukaryota > Metazoa > Arthropoda > Insecta > Coleoptera > Chrysomelidae > Leptinotarsa > Leptinotarsa rubiginosa. The sequence continues at coordinate 979 of WOGL01001726.1, read as the reverse complement.
ATAGGAAATCAAATTTTAAGTTATGAAGAATTCAATACTGTTCTCGTACAGATCGAAGCTCTTCTCAATTCGAGACCCTTGTGTTCTTTAAGTAATGATCCCACCGATCCAATAGCTCTAACCCCCGCACATTTTTTGTATAGTTCCCCACTGAAATCACTACCAGTGGAAAATTGCCTGAACGAAAAGATCAACCCTCTGAACAGATTCAAACTATTAGACTCTATAGTCCAACATTATTGGAAGCGTTGGCACGTGGAATACCTTTCAACGCTTCAGGTTCGGCAAAAATGGAATTCCCCGTCTAATCCTATAGAAGTCGGTATGATTGTTATTATCATTCAGGATAATATTCCTCCATTACAATGGTCATTGGCTGTTATCGAGAAAACATTCCTAGACAAAGATGGGATAATAAGAGCGGCGCTTGTACGAACGAAAAATGGTTCTTACACTCGCCCAACAGTTGAACTTTGTCCTCTACCCAATCAGTAGGGACACATCGTTTGAAAATTTCACATGTAAATATGTGAATATACGTTGAATATCTTTTGAGAGACTAAAGGTTTCGGTTTTTATGTTTGGATATGTTATCATATATAGCTTTTGAATTAAAATTCAACTCGGCGCGCCCAGAATGTTTCCGCCGTATTGCCATTGTTAATTTTTCAGTTTTTCTTGAGATAAGTTTGACTTTACTATTACTGTCATTTGTGTTGCCTATCTCTCTGGTCCTACGCTTTGATAGATTGAAAGTAGTTTTTTGGATAGTTGAGATTAGAAAAAAAAGAGATGAAATGAAGAAAAAGTTTCGTTTCGTGACCAGAATAGAACAGACTAACAGTGAACATTTTCTTAAGTTATTTAATTATAAGAATTGTTAGATCATCATAGAATCAGTGCAGTGTGTATTTACACTCTTCACTCCTATTTTCCTTCCCAAGCCAAATTTCTCGTTTCCTTGGAGTGTAAAACCAGA
>WOGL01001725.1:0-10876 GCA_015342145.1 Leptinotarsa rubiginosa | reverse complement strand
TATATTATGTTGTTTTATGATAATTTGTCTATAATTTTAAAATTTGCATCAGTATGCTGCTTGTAGTGTTTTGTATAGTGCCTGTTTTATTTGATAGGTATATGTTTATTCATTTATATTTATATAGTTATTTATTGTTATTTTCATCATTGACATGTCTTATATCATAATGATCTAAAAGATGAATAAATACAACAACAACAACAAGAATATGCAATTTTGGTCAAATTTTGGACATAAATCACAAATCAACTTACATACATCCCGACTACCCGACTCTGAATTTTGCCTTAATTTTCAAATCAATTTGCCTGAATTATTAATTTGTTCTATAATCGACGTCCAGGTCTATATTATTGGTTATTGGAGGGTTCACCAAACTATGTCAATGCTCTATTAAGTTTATTATCGTTTCTTGAAGTTGGATAGACCTGGTGAATGTCTTGTTTTCATAGTTGGACGTGGTTTATAGCAAAAAAATTTCAGCAGATTCATTGGGAACAATAAAAAAACTCCAGTGTCGAATAGATCAGATGTATATAAGTTAACTTATGATTCTTGCCCAAAATTCTATATTGTACAGACAAACATAGGAGTATTTTCTTGAATGTGAAGACAAATTCCACGTTTGCTAAACATCTGTAATGTATTACATCTGGAAGAGGAAGGTTTGAAACTCAATCTTTCGAAATGTTTGGAAATTATCAGATTGTGAATACATGAAAATTTACAATTAAAAATTTGGTATTTAGTTCAATACATGTCCCTTCAGTGCGTTGATAAAATTTGTTTCAGAATGTTCAAGTTTAAATAAATTCATACCCTAACTGTGGTAGAATCATCAGTCATCAAGTATGTAGAGGGTCAAATGATTCAAACTGTTATATTTTATAAAGCACTAACTAGGTAGAATTTGGTCCGTATGAAAACGTCTAAGGAAGCTATTTTTGAGTGAAATGTGTTGCGGTTTTGTAAACTATCCAGTGGAAATTTCACAATTATTTCAATACGTTATAGATTTTCATCAAGTATCAGCCAATTCCATCATTGAAATATGTGAAGTTCATTCATGTATATGCAATGAAAATAATTATCAGAGACACTCATATATTTCCATCAGAAATTCCTTTCAAAAAATATTCTATTCTTCCTCGAATATTTTTACAAAATCATCAATATAACACGAGATCAAAAATCAACCAGTGTTTTCAAATTCGTAAATGTTCTCTATATTCAATGGGGCAACACTCCATATGTATCAGTTAAGAATTTACCAATATAATTCTGAAAGAATAATTTTAAAGATTGGAATCAACTACATCATAGTTTCATACTGGGTAGAAAATCTGCATTTTGTTATGTTGAGGAAAAAGTGTTTTCAATAGATTCTCATACACAGTATACTGGCAAGAATGTTCAATTTTGCTGTATCTTAATTATATATTTCATTTTCTCATTATTAATAGTCTATGTTTCATTAGTATATATTGGACCACAGACACAACGAATGCTGTACATAAAATACACAGATTCTCAACGTATTTTCTTCGTTCACTAATTTTGTTGGGGTCACAACTGATTTTAGATTATTTTGAACATTAGATTCGGAAGCTATTCTTCATATTTTTTGAAAGACTGCGTGAAAGGTATCTTTTTGAACAAATGATCTGTTGCTGTAAATGTTGCAGTAGTTTTAATGTATTTTGTTTCGCGATGTTGTTCTACTCTTTCCATATTTCCTATTCATGAAATACAGTCATACATGTTTTTCACTGATTTGTTGATCTGTTGATGTCATTTTCTATAGATACTTGTTTCAAAATGGTTTGTACAATTTGTTACCGATAATCCGGTAATGAAAGTTCGTTTTTATTCTCCTTCTATTCAATAATATGTAAACAAGAATTCAGAGAACTTCTTTAGTTCATCTCTAATGTCATGCAAAATCATAAATATATAAATACCTCCGCTAAGCTTCTGACAATAAAAGTGTTCTGCAAATCATTCGTAACGGAACTGAGAATTGCGGCAGTCTCAGTATATAGTCTCTTTCAAGTTCTAGTTCTAGTTCTAGAAGTTCTCATCATTTGGAAATATCACAAATACATATAGTTAGCTCTCACTGTGATTATCTCTAACGAATTTCTATAAGTATTAGAGTATTGAAATAATTTTCAACTAGCTCCTAGCACACTCATACATGTTGGCAAATTATTCATAATATAATTAACTGTTCGGAGTCAGTGAACTTGCTTGAACAGAATGAGCTGTTGCTTAATATTTGGCAAATGTTTCTTAACACGCGCTCAATATTGCAGTTTCTGATTACGCTGTGTGCAGAACTTGTGCCGGCAGCCACTAATAACCCCGGTTGATTAAATTCCGGAGAAAGGACCTCATCGGATACATATTTAAATGATTTCCAAAATACATAGAATACAATTGTCTCACACACAAAGCCTCCGCCCTTCGCTCCAGCAAAACAATAAATATAGTTGATTGTAATTTAATTGACTCGAAAATCTAATTATGAACTACGCGAAGTGGCGGACGACCTTTTGCTTCTAACAGAATTATTTATAACCCTTCAGTCTCTGACATTTCGTTTATACGATTGTTTCGGTGATATTTTGCTCTGTCGCAATTTCAATCGCTTGGCTCAGTCTAGCGAAAAGGGTTTCCCAGTTTTTTTCATTTCTCACGTTGACTTACCCTTTGGGAGGAGGCTCGTTTTTATCGGTACTGTTGATCGAATGAAAGAAACTTGCAATACAGACACGTCAGTTCTAAAGCTATTTTTGAATAGTTTCGACATCAACACCCCTTACGAAAATGGGATGGACAAAAACGTAAATCATCAATATCAAAAATATACGAGGGTAGTTACGTCGCGGCGGTCCGTTACAAATTGCAGCTTCCACATTGATCGCCAAATGAGAAGTCGCTTTCTGCCAACTTTGAAGGTTTTACTGCAATTTGGAAACTAGATGCTAGTACTGCCCAAAACCGTTGTATTTGTGATGTATTCCCTAACAACATCATTTTGAACCGCCGGTACTATGCCAGGTCATAAATGCAATGTTCAAATTTATTGAAGTGATATCTCTCTATGGGAGGGTAAACTGCTTCGTTACCTAACGCCTTACATCGCCAGTTTGTCTGGATTCTCTTTTTCTCATGCATACGTGAACGGAAGGCAGGCTCTTCCTCTTTAGACTGACAGACACTCAGTGTTTTAGTACGTGACTGACATATACTGTTGAGAGTATTATAAAAATCTAACCAGCAAGCACGTAATATATTTTCATTATGTGAAACGTGGCCTAAAATTGATGATACAAATTTTGTGTATGTACATTACTAGTATCATTATTTATTCCTACGAAAGTAACAATTGGCTTATGATAGCTGTAATATATGTACATACACAAAATAATAATCAATGAAAGATGTTATTAATGAGTGATCTTTTTTCACATTATCATATTGATATACACAAAATTCAAATAATAACCTATGTTTCTCCCAAGTTGATCAATTTTAATATTGAATATTTCAACTTAGATTAATTTAAGTTATCCCGAGACGCACACGTTTCATTTTTGTTGCACGAAGGAGTGGACAATGATGATGATTACCATCCCTATGAGGATGCAAAAATTTGTTTTTTTCGTTAACCTACGAAGGAAGACCTTCAAAAGTCGAAAGTTGCACATATCTATAATAATGCGATGGTGAACTGTTTTCTTAAAGCCATCAAAACTGGTATATTATGATTTTTCTATCGTGAAGCAACTCATCGAACGCAACTCAAAAGAAAAAGTTTGCCCAAATTTGTGGTTTCAACTATTCCACCCCAAACGTAATTTCTGATCGACTGGGTATTTCTCATGAATCAGAAGAATATCCCAATATCAGAAGACAGTTTTGCTAATTGACAATGAGATGCAGAGAGAAGGTGGATTCATTGGTTCCGAAAGAATCAAGAGAGAATTTGAAAAAAATTAACATCATCTTGGAAAATTGTAATCTGCGATAGCTTTTGGTCTCGTTGAGTTCAGGCAGTTGATGCATTTCACATGGGTGAGGGTTTGAGGGATGTTTCTATTGTTGTCAGTATATCACCCAGTTTTTTTTCTGAAATTCCAGGACGAACTTTTGTTGAATTATTCCTTACATGAGCCAACTTTCTTCACTTTTTTGCCATGGTACTTTTTATTGAATATTTGACAAACTTGAGCTTGTCTCCAAAACTTCTGTTTTGAGAAACAATCGATGTCAAAGTTATAATCCTTTGAACTATTTAACAATACTATAACAATGAAATAACAACCAGATCCCCATCAATAAGTAACAACCAAATAACTGTCAGAAATAATTAGGGATATTCGTTGGCGTCAAATAATAAGTAATGTTCAGTTCTGATATTCTGATCTGATGAATTTATTGATATATTTTTTATACGTCAACAAATAGCACATGTTTCAAATTCAGTTTTATATTCAATCCAATTCAGGCGTTTCACAAGGAATCTATTCTATGTCGCAGTTTTCGTCAAGCTTTTCCATTTTGCTCCTATTCACTTTCATCATTTGATTCATTAGTTAACTAGAATGTGTGGAGCACTTTTATGAATTTATTTATGAATTTCCATTGGAGGATCATTTTAAATCTCTTCAATGAAGTATTGAAATGTCTATGAAAATAATCTGAGGTTTTTTTAGAAACTTTCGTGGATCTTACAAAAATATTGACAAACCTATATAAGTGAAAGCGATGACATCTTCCCTTATAAAATCGCCATCTATTGGATCGCCATCGACTTAATAATCGAATATCAGAGATTAGCGAGGCTCCCCAAGGCAATCAGGTGCATAGTCGAACTTCGACATCGACCACCGAACGAAATTCATCTTCTGTCTCCCACTGCAGCTTCCACTGCAAGGCAGCTAGATGAAATTGTGATCCATCAGACTGTGCTATTTCAAACTACCAAACTGGCACCATTACTGGTGCCAGTCTGAACCACTGAAATAAACGAGAGGAACAAGCGTGAAAGTGAAGGCGGTGACATCTCCTTTTATGAAGACGCCATCTATGGGAGTTTGTATTGATCCAAGTTGATGAAAAACAAATTGGGAGATGTGAATGAAGTGTTTTGAAGTCAATAAGTCAGCAATAGACCAGTAAATTTTGCTGCTAGGGGGGCAAATATAGTCATAACATGCATTTAGAACTTCAATGAGTTCATTCAATCGTGATATATACCTGAAATTATTTGCTTTTTCCGAGTGCCTCAAAAAAAGAGAGTTGTATTGTTCTTAGCAAACCGTAGGCACATATTTTGGGTTGGTCGGTTTTCGAAGTTTGCTGTGGCTAGATTTAGATAAAGCATAAAGCACAAGTATACTGAGTCATGAACAGAAGCCAGCTATACATTTGTGGCTTGTGTGTGACACACAAATATTGATAGTGTTAAGTGAAAATCTCACAATAAAGTGTTATTCCAATGAAATAGAAATACTTTCACCATCAACGCTGGGATCCATATTATCTCCAACCCACTTTTTATTGTATATGAACCACTTATTGGAAAAAACCAAGAATCCAATATATTGCTTTGCTGACGACAGCATACTTGTCTCGACATTCCATTTGGATCCCAGGACATCGGCTGCGGATGCACATCATCACCGGCAGCAGGAGGTTGCATATCTCAATAAGGATCTAGAAGTGATTTCGAATTGGGATGAAAGTAACCAAGTTCAATTCAATACCACAAAAAAAGAAGGTAGATGTCTCCGAACCGGATATAATAATGACAGAACAGGCAATTCCTCTTACAGTTTCGATTAGTTTATTGGGGGTTAAACTGGACACCAATATGATATGTTACAAATATGTTGCTTCTCAAAAGCGTAGAACACAGTTCCGAATCAGAAAACTGTACATACCTCAGCAACTTTTGATGCTTTATAAAGCTCAGGTCAGGCCTTCTTTGGAGTATTGTTTGTATGGAGCTTCGCCCCTAAGCACACCTTGAAGCTGCTGGATTCCATCCAGAAAAGAGCCATCGGCCTGATTGGCGAATATCACTTGCAACCTTGATAGTTTGGAACATCGAAGAAAGGTTAGAGATTTGTCTCTCTTCTCTGAATTTGATTACAAAATATAACTTCAACTCCGAAAGTGTATTAGAACTTTGTAACGTAAGAAAACAATGAATAACCAAATAACTAATTTTCACATCTGATATAAAACCGCAGCTTCTCATATTTACAAATAAACAACCGACTGTATTTTCTTTAATAATGAGGTTTTTTCTAAATAGACATAATGCATGAAGTTTTGAAATATTATGGTGTTGCTTCCGAAAAACGAAAAATATCATGGAATAACATAATATACTTGTGATAACGTAGACGAAGTGAAACATTTTTTCTATTTATCAATTTTCAGCTTTGAACTGTCACGATATTCAAAAATAATTCCATATCTTTTCTCGAAATATATAATCATCGTACATTTCACCACTTCATCATAAAATCATGTTTTGTAATCATTCACTTCAAATTCTACAGAAACCTGTTCGACAATATATGAATATTTTTTAAAACAAAGATTGAATTGGAAAGTACAAATCTCACAATTTCATCTGATTTCATCCATAATATGATTTCGTTTCACTGCTGTATATTTTCAAAAAGATATATAAAACGAAGGCGTAGACCATCTTTCCACTTCCAAGCGTTTCGTGTATATGGGAATACACAGATATTTCCATATTTCTGTCTCCTCACAGAAAAGAAAAATAAGTATTCCTTCTCTCGCTTCTAAATTAAAATTTCATCGTTTACTCAAACTCCGTCGTATCTGGAGAAGATTGTGGTTAAAAAACTAAATTGAATTGTTCATTGTATCTTTCTAGGATAAAATTGAACATGCAACTAGGACAAAACGCGCTAATATAATTTAATAATAGACCATCTTTTCAGAATGGACGTATTCGGAAATTTGAATATGCGTTTTCGTACAATGTAGATTCCTTATTGAACAAAATAACTAGTTTTTCATGAGCTTTGCTTGATGAGAAACCCTGAATTGATGAATTGAAAGCATTAAACATTGCTTACATCAACAAAGGTGATAAAGCGTTGCTTTTTTCTCGACTCTTGCATATGTCTTTTTTTTGAAGCGGTGTATATCAGTAAAACACTTTCCATAAATCAATAATCGTATAAGGAAAGAAGACCCAAACCTTCCGCAATATTTTGAACTAATAAAGTTGCTTGTGAGGTTAAATTCAGCATCTTAGTAGTAGTATACACTTAGAGGTGAGCAATATTCCAAAGCAGGCCCAGTTTAGGCTCCATGAATCATTTGAAGTCATTGAGTAATTGGGGTAGTCAATATGACAGAATTGTATGCAAATAGCATAATTGTCATTATATGTCAGGCTGTCACTTTCTTATAGAAAACTAGTAAATGGCTTCGTTAACTTTGCCATTTGGCTTTGTTAACATTGAAATTTATTTGGTGACTGTAACCCCAAGTTTGAATATTCTTGAGGTCTTCTTTGGATTCTACAGTTCCTTGGCAGCTGCTGTCAGGTATCTGAATGGAAAGACATCAAACATCAAAGTGATATGTTATGACGATTACATCACCCCTCCCGGAAACATTGCATTAATGATCTAAAACCGGACAGCGCTGTTTCGAACCGCCAATGGTGTCATTTGTGGTGTTATGATGAACCACAAATGTATTGCTGTACTCAATGGTTCTTGTAGGATAAGCTTGAGTAATCAAGATGTCATTTTTCCTCACGAAAACATCATCTATAGGATAGAGAAGAATCAATCAATGAACATCGAAGATATTCCTAGTGTGGTCAGTTGTGAACCTAAGTTTCGACGTCAACCACAGAACGAGGTTCGTCTTCGATTTTTCACCGTAGCTGTCGCTGCAAAGCATCTAGTTGAATCTAGAGCCCAAAAACAACGCATTCGTGATCAAACACGAAACAGCGCTGTTTCTACCCACCATTGATCTCATGGGTAGTGCCGGGCTGAATCATGAATCCATTACTAGACTCAACAGTTCTTAAAAGATGAGCCTGGGTGAAGTAGAGGTGATACCATTATCCCATACGAAGACGACATGTATGGGATCGGCAAAATACTCAATTTCTGAATAATGAATGAAAATGAGGCTCCCAGACCCCAACTTGTCACAAGTCTCATCTACGGTACTAGCCTGAACCACAAATTCATCGCTAGACACAACTGTTACATTTTCCTTAATGAAGATACCATCTATGAGATCCACCATAGGTCTCATCAATGGTGCTAGGCTGAACCACGAACGGATTGCATGACTTAAGATATTAATTAGATACTCAGCAATGAAAGCTGCAGTGGTAGATAGAGAACGGATTCTGTATGGCGATATATGTCTCTGCTTGGCTTTGCAACTGACCGCCTCGAATAACCTTGTTCACCTTTGATATTCGAAGAGAGAGTTTCCTGTCGATTTCATAGATTGTTTCTTTGTAAGGGAATATTTATCGCCTTTACTTACACGGGCTTATCCGTTAAGAACAGTTGAGTCCAGTACTGTATTTGTAGTTCAGATCAGCACTACTGTTGAGGCTTCTGGCGGATCGATATATTATTTTTAAGCGCTGGTTCCATTAATCATGGATGTATTGACATTGCCAATAGAAAAGTAATGGACAACATTAATTATCATCAAAATGCAATATAAAAAATATTGAGAATATCAAAAGTTCTTGGTGAGCATCGGCTTTGTTGGAAAAGCTTTCCAAAAGAAATGTATCTGTCTTGTCCAACTTATCTGTATGTATGTTATATGAAGACGATAAAATTATTCGGAAGATACTAGCATTGACGAGGAAGGTTCCATCGATGTGGCTACTTGTAAGGAAATATTTATGTGGGAGCTCACTCTGCAATTTCATAGATGCGTGAATGCTTAATCTTCTGATGTTCAACCCTGTACATATGACTATTTTTTCTATCTTTGATGGAAGTATACTCTGAATACGCTATATACATCAGTGGATAAAGAAAAGAGTTATGGAAATATTTGTACTCGGCAAATTATAGCATTCTCATCCAATATTTTCATCGATTCGATACCAATTTGAGCGTTTATCGAAATGAAATAATATACGTTTTTCTGGCATCAGTTGAATTTATGTATTTCTTGTACGTTACTAGGCAACAAACAAATACAGATTCTGAACAGATCCACTATCCTTGATGTTATACCAAACTTTGTCAAATGGAAATACTTTGAATACAATTTGTTGACAAATATATGTTCGGTAATATTTGTAAAATTGGAATGTATGGAGAGCTTAGAAGATTCCATTTGTTTGAAGATAGTTGACAATGTTTCGTGGTGTATTTCATCAGTTCGGACTTTCATTGTCTAATATGATATAAATTGATTTGAAATCCAAAAAGAAATTATCTGGAAAAAATTATATTAAGTAAAAAAACTGAAATTACAATGGTATAAAATACAAGCAACAACCAAGAAATCAGAAAATTATAGTTCAATTTCTTGATTTATTGATTGATTGATTGAATTATAGTTGAATTTTTTGATTTATTGATTGTTGCTTGCATTTTATTTCATTGTTATTTCAGTTTTTTTTGCTCAATATAATTTTTTTTTCAGCTAATCTCTTCTTAACGTTTCACAGATTCTTTCTGGGATTTCAAATCAATGTATATCATATCAGACAATGGAAGTATTAACTAATGAAATACAAGATTTCATTCATTCAAGAGTGTCAACTTTTTGAATAAACGTCAACTTTGATTAACTTCAAGACGTCAACAATAAAACCTTTGTTTGAGACAGGATGCCTTGTAACTACAATTGAGTAGTAACAACCCCATCTCATTAACTAAGCGTGGAAAAAGCGGCCTGTGGTCGATTTCTAGACTATATAGGAATATTGAGAGAATATTCTTTCTTTAGTACATAATTATCTCTCTATACAGTCATCGGACCTATCAAACTTAAGTTGTATTTTCCTGTCTTCATTTTCAACTGATTTCCATCAATCACATCCAAATTGAAAAGTTGATAATGGCTCATTGCAACGAAAGCGTGGTCTGGTTTTTATGGTTATTATAATATTTGTCTTACAGTTATATAGGTACTTCCAAATATCTTATAGTACAATTCCATAATAGTAGGCACTGAATTTTCAGGAATATCACACAATTGAAACAAACACACTGTTGTCAAGTTTGTGATCCCATACCTGTCATTATCATTTTTCCACATCTTTTTAGTACAATTTCTGTATATTACTGCAAGAGACAGATTGTGGCAAAAACGTCTGTCATTTCTGTGAATTCAGTGTCTAATATTTTGGAATTATATTCTAAAATAAATAAACTAGAAGAGAGGGAAAAGATAAGACAAACGGAAGAAACGTATTTCCATGTACACCTCGGCTGTATCACTAAAGGCAAGTTGAAGAAAATTGGTAGTGTATATTCATTTAAAGAGTCTAGAGCCGGAATACTTGATTCATAAATGGTAGACACCTTTTTTATATTAAGGTTTTTTAACATTATTGCGCCAAAAATATCGCTTAGTTCGAATTTTGCAACCGCAATATTTTATAATAATTAAGAAATAGTCCATAGCTCAAAGTGGAGGTAATTAATCAATATCAAAACAATGTCATCTCCACAAAATTTATGCATATATATTTGTAAGTCATAAATTATTGGCAATTAGAAATGTTTCGAGTGGAGTGAGCCACCCATCTTCAGTAAAACAAGGAACAGCTACAAAGAAAAAGAATATGAAACACACTTAGAATTTT
>WOGL01001724.1:0-10879 GCA_015342145.1 Leptinotarsa rubiginosa | reverse complement strand
GGAAAAATCATGGACTGAGCACTCAGAAATTATGCTTACCGCAGACACGTGTTTCTAGCTCATTGGCTGTCAGTACGATAAAGCCGAGTGCAAGGTTAGGCAACACTTGGTTTCAGAAACAAAACAAATAAACGGAGTCATCAGCTTCAGCTACCTGCGTGACATCCGTTCTCAGTATTCGATATAAATGATAACCCAGTGAGTGGATTTGGTACAATCAAAAGCAGGAAATATTCAAGGACAAAGCACTCAAAAAATATCTAATCCGCAAACACGTGTTTCTAGCTTGTTAGCTGTCACCGGTACGGTATAGTCAAGTGTGATGTTAGGTTAGGTTAGGTTAGGTTAGGCAACACTTGGTTGCCTAAAACAACACTTGCTTGCCTAACCTTCTTCTTCATCTGCAGTAAAATGGGTCACGATATTTCGTTATATTCTACTATTCTGGGTAGAGACAAATCCCACAAATCAAAAATCGTGAGAACTAGTTCAACCATTATTCAGTTAAAGATTTTGTAACTACAAGATTTCGCGACTCTCTTTCATATATTATGATTTTTTTTTAGGTTTCTGATCCTGAAAAAGGAAAAGATGAAGATAATTATGATTACTGTTATATCTTTTGCAACACTTCACATTCAGAAAGCCGCGCTGAGACTATGAAGTTAGATAATATATTTGGTCTACAATGGGAGGAGAAGCCACCACTTAGGTGCATGAAAAACAGCCTCCTTGAAATGTTAACAAATTTTGATATTGAATAACTTTTTCATTTTGAGCCCAAAACCAAAGTTACGTTTCTATAATCTAGGTTCACGACATCCTATGGTAAATAACAGTTTTTAGAAGACACTCAAAACCATCGTATATGCTAGCTTGGTTCGTTGTTTTCTATACAGAATCGCGATATCAAAATGATCCAAGGGGAAGAAACTACAAGTTGCCTCATACCAAGAGGATTAAAACATAACTTTGTTTTTCCTCGTTTAATGTATAATAATCAGACGTTATTAGGAAGTCTGTTTGATGAGAATCATTCCGAAATGAATATCCTTTCATTTATTGAAAAAAAAATCAGGCTGAAAATAAAAACATTATTGTACATCAGATATCGTTAACATATTAATGTGACCGTTTTTTATGCACCTGATTGTAACTATAATCAATATTCACATGAGTTACAGTAACTTTATCTAATAATAACAGAGAAAAACAACCATACTGCAATAACATCGATCCAACAAACATCATTATTTCATACTCTCGAAGACTGATCAGTAATCCGCAGACCTTTGCTCGCAGCTGTGGACTCAAACCCCAACCACTAAATAGTTGTGAGCCCGAGGCGAGGTTTGCAAGCTCATGTATCATTCGTGGCATTACTAAATGTTTCAAGCGATTTTGCATTGGATTGCCCAGTCAACCGTTAAAACGATCAGAAATACACATAGGCCGGAATGTTATGATTGGAGTTTGGTGCCAGGTATGTAACTGAAACTGAAATGTCGTTGCAGAAGTTTCGGCAATGAGTGATAGTTGTCATAATGATCAGGAGAATAATTACTCAAGTATATCTGTCCCATTTGCTGGAAAGTATAACGCAATGTTTTATCATGTGATATTATCAACTAGAGAGAAAAAGGAAACCACATAATCTAACAAGTAAACAAATAATTCAAGTAAGTAACAATCACAGTGAACATTCATCGAAGGGGTAAAGATTTTCATTTCATTTAAGCAACATCCAATTGTGAGATTTCTACTAAACAGTTTACAAAACCGCAACACGCATTCCACTATACAAAGGCGTGTTGATTCTGAATTAATTCTACATAATTATTGCTTAATAAAATGAAACTATTTGAATCACATGACCTTTCATCTACTCAATGGATAATAATTTCTCCAGAGTTTGCTTCAATTATTATTTATTCTTTAAAACACGTCCAATCATTCCTTTTTTCAAAAAACGAGCGATATTATTGGTGTGTTCGCCAATATATGACAATGCCCTATAACGCTTATTATCGTTTCTGAAAGTTGGATAGACCTGATGAATGGCTTGTTTTTGGTTTATTTTTTGAAAATAATGAACATAATAATACATATTAAGATCTCATTTCCTTAAGAGAAAAAGACGAAACTATCACTTACAGTTCTCGTAGAACACGAACAAAAATAGGCGTATATAAAGCTCTCAATATTAGTGATAAAAGACGTAACCAACATTGTTAGTATGAAAAGACGTATCTCCTCCCACCATTTTAATATTGTGACATGTAAGATGCTACTTACGTCTGTTAGGGTAGCGTGTGTGGTTTATAAATACGAGAGATGATCGGAGCAGTAGCTCTGAAAATTCAAATGTTATAAGTAACTATGACGATATTTCTGTGGATACAGACATGCTTATGCTAGCAAAAAATAAAAAAAATATAAGTGATATCCAACTGGTTGCTTCTTCATCCTCTTATGATGAAACTGTTGATAACGGCAGTGTATTGCCTTCAAAAGACGGTGTTAGGAAAATGTCATGTCAGGTAATATATTCTGGAACTTACACTAGAAAGGGGGAGATTAGGAAGAGGAAGAAATATGATACTAGTGTGAAATAACGTCAGCTGATTGAAGAGGAGCATGTAAAGAAAAAACATCAACTGCAGCACACTTTCAAGAAAGAATGTTCTAGGAACATTCACCCAAATGATCGATGATGGTTTACGCCAAGACATACATAATCAGTATTGGTCTATGGAAACTGAGGAACGGAGGAACTTCATTCTTCATGCAACATCACGAGCCCAACCTATAGAAAGACGACAGAAACCAGATTCGCGTCGATCAAACACCTTCACGTACAGTTTTAAGAATCGTGAAGATTTTAGGCAACAAGTTTGTGAGCGGTTCTTCTTAACAACTTTGAGCTATGGACCAACAAACGACAAGACTATTAGGAATGTGTTAGGTCGAACTGAAAAAACAGCAATAACAAAAAAACTTGACGGACGTCGTCGAAATGAGGGCAAAACTGTCGATCGCCAACTAATTGTTTCTCACATAGTGTCCTTCGAACCAAAAATATCCCATTACCATCGGGAACATGCTCCTCGGCGAAGGTTTTGCCGATTGATATAATAATGAAACTGATGTTCGATGATTTTCAAAGGAAATTCTCAGTTGAAACATTTTCCTATTGTCTATATCGTCATATAGCGAACAGAATATATCATTCGCTAAACTTGTCCAGAGGAGTGCTGGTTATGTGAAATATATACACAACATACGAGAGATATGGAACATACGAAAGACATCTTAATGGAAGACTGTGAACAGTGCAATAATTGGAATCTGCATCGTAATAAGTACATAGCTGCAAGGAAGGAATACCAGAAGGATTCGGATGCCCAAACCCCAAAAATTATTACCCTGACAGCTGATTCACAAAAGGTACAAAGTAACATGCTAGCAAAACTTGATAAAATAAAAGAAATTTTACAATTTCATTTGATAATGTTGCCGAGATGCGACACTTTCAAAGAAGTCATCTTTTGTCCCAGACTTGTGGCCTACGACGATAGTATTGTCCTCGCGGGAAAGAAAAAGATTGTACCTGCAGTTGCCGTAATATGTCATGATGCGATTTGGGGACGATCTCAAGAGAATATCATTAGTGCGTATTATGCATAATTTTTATCGGTGCGAGATATTGAAGATGTAACTTTTTAGATGGACAACTGCTCCGCGCAGAAAAAAATTGGCCACTATTTTCTTTCTTCATATATTTGGTGAATTCTCAAGAAACAGCATTGAAAGCCGTTCACGTGAAATACTTAGAAGTTGGTCATACTTTCATGGCCGCCGACGCTTTTCATCATCAAGTGGAATTGTCTCTTGAGAGAAAGGAAAAGGATCATAAAAATGCGGTGGGTACTGCTAGACCTAATGTAAATGTGATCAAAATACAATTGGGAAAGTCACACTTCCCAATACAAACTGGGACAATTGTCTCCTTGGCCATATCTGAGGGATATGGTTCAAGTGGATTTCACAAGAGGCGAGAAAACACTCACGTACAAAACCACTTTCAATGGACATGAAACAAAGTTAAACTTCCTACTTGCTAAGTACCAGAAGCAGGGTATTCCAAAACCAAGCTGTTAAGTGAGGTGTAATGGAATGGCCCGACACAAAAGAGATGCCATAATTAATAAAATGTCTGAAATAAGTTCATCTAGTAGAATGCTTTTCTGGCAAAATATTCCTATTTGAGAAGGAGAACAAGCAGATGAGGATACGTTTGCCAATGACGAATAATGAACTGAAATTACTCTGAAATATGTGCTGAGAATTTTCACTTTGATTTTTTCATTTTATTCTCAAATATTCAAGCTTATTTTGTAACGAATGCACACAATAAAACAGTTCTTTCAAGTAACATGCCTTACTTGCCTTACGGCTTTTTTTGTTATAAATATATTAGATGGACAGGGCCTAACTATCAAAAACCCTGAATATTACTGGAGTTTTTCCCAACACCAAATCGTTATTTTTACCCCTCGACACGTGTTTCGATCACCAAGTGATCGTCTTCAAGAGGAAGATCAAAACACGTGTCGAGGTGTTAAAAATAACGATTTGGTGTTGGAAAAAAAACTCCAGTGATATTCATTACTACGCCAAAGGTTCCAAACAGTGCATCATAAATCAAAAACCCTATTTATGATTAACTAAACTGAATGAGTCAACTGATGGTAGGAAGTGAAGCAACAATTATTCGTTATACGTTATATTCATTATACTGAAATGTAAGCATGGCACAGAAAATTTTACATAAACAAACATGCTGGAAAATGAAGTTTTACGCAGTTACGCCTTATTCAATTAATACGGCAGTACTGAATGCTACTACTTTATTCTGATATGCAGATCAATCAATATCACTTCCAATCTTAATTGGAAGCTATTCATATTGGGCATTGAATGCGATATAGATACTGAAAAGTATTCTTCTGCAGAGTTGAGTTAACATAATTCCACTACAAAAATTGGATCTGTTCCCAAAAAAATTAACGTATCGTAAGTGCAACTGTAGGAGTACGAAGACTCCCCTACTCGATTTTAGCTCAATTGAACTGCTAAATCCTTCAAAATATAAAATATTTCATTCTCAATCACTGTTTGAATATTTTTGTGAGACACTCGTCAATATTCATTATATCTACATAAAGATTTACCATAAGATTTTCTTCCAATGATTAATTTTCAATCAAAAATATTAGATTTTCAATCAGTAAACCTCCTACGGAGAACATTCGTAATTCAATCTATTTATATCATCAGTACACAGGAGATATGTTGTACAAATCAATATTGAGCTCAGAATAATGGAAGTTGAAGAAATAATAAACATTGTGACTATGAGGAATATAATACATATTTGCTGGGAACAACATCCTCCGTGTTCAATTTCACTTTCGCCGTAATATCCTTTGTCAGATGTGAAACTCTGATCGAAAATCACATATCACTTCTGCTTTATTTTTATGAAATGTCCTGACATTTTGAAATTGAATACTACCTGACAGTCAATTTTGTGATCGTAAATAATACTCTGTTCACTGTAGGTGAGTACTTCAATTATAGAAAGAATCGTTTTGAATTGTTTGTGTCTCTACAACTGATATTCAATAGAAAAGATTTCAAAACGTCTCGATGTAGAAAATTGTCTCTGGTTATCCTTCCAAACGTAGTAATAACATAATGTCATCCTTTTTTTCTAGAACTGTAACATTATTTGTATGATTTTTTATTTGTGAAGAAGGTGAATTCAAGTTTTTTATTTTACAATTTGTGAAATGTATATTCCAAAATAATTTATTATTCGAAAAAATGCAACAAAACCTACAGTTTTTGAAAACTCATTAATTTTTCCAACAATCATAAAAAAAATGTTCACCAATATTCAGAAAAAAAAACTAGTAAAAAAAAAATTAAAAAACTTCCAAAATTTTTATATGTCGATATTTTGATGAAAAATTAGATGAACCACAGCAGAAACGTAATTATTTTCTCGAAATATTCACAAAAATGACAAAATTATGTAGTTCTTCAAAATTATGACTTCTTCGCGGAGAAATGAAAATGTTCGATGGCGAGACAGAGTGTCAGATCTACATATGAAAAGAAAATATTTTTTATTGCTTCTACTCCGACCATATACAACCTTCAATGTGATTTTAAATTTTATATAACTTTTTTTCCAGTAATCTGAATTAGTGACAGTAGCCAACTCTAATATTCAAATCGGGTCATTATCATAGAAGTTCAAAATAAAACAGACACCTTGATATCTCATCCTCCAACACAAAGACCTCTGCTCGTTTCCATAAAATAAAATCTTTTTCATGTAAATGGGATAATCGCGAAAACGGAGAGATTGTTGACGTTTCAGTTCTCCCGGCATCAAGTTGGGATTTGCTTTTAATCTAGCAGCCAATCTTCTGAATTCGGTCTCGACTTATTTGCACTTCTAAGCAGGAGAGTAGGTACTTTGACTTCAAAAATGGGACCGAGTTGTTATCGGGAGTTACATCCTTCTGATTAAATGCAACATTCCGTCTGACTGTGTGATTTAATTCTAGGTGGTTTGTTAAGAAAGGTATTGGTTTTGATTTTAGTGAAGTGGTAATGAAGTTTTTACCATGCTTGGATGTCTTAGTGATAAGGGTAACAATGATCTACACTATTTTTTGATATATTTCTGATAGCACATACCATTGTCTACTACATGAAATGGCAGGTCTTGTCCATAAACTCATAACTTTCTCTTTGAGTGGAGGAAAATTCAACTACACAAGCTGATTCACGCTGGATGGCACATTAAACGATTCTGGTGAACCAGATAACAAATCACTTTTAAAATTTAATGGAGAGCATATTCAAACATTCTCTAGCCAACAGAAATAATTTCGACAAGGCGGGGTTGCCACTTCCATTAGAAAGTAGAAGCAATTTTTCAAATGGAACACCTTGTATATAATATCACAATGATTACCTGACAACTTTTCTTGATATTTTTCTATACCTATCTGTTACCGTTATCGAAATATGGAATAATTTAAATTTTGTTCTTCGGAAATCATGACCTCTAAAAATGCTGATATCTATGAGTTAATAAAAACTATGGAATTTGTTTTCGATTCAGGTTGATACTTGAAGACTTCCCACACTTCAGCGTAATTTCTGTTACTCCTATACAGGGTGGTGAAAATAAATAAGTTTATTTTGCTTGAAATGACCGAAAGTTGATTATTTAGAATGGAACGCCCTGTGTATTATCACAAATTCAGAAAGCTGTTGAAATTTGCTCTCAAATGTTCCATTTGAAATAATTACCTTCCAGTCACTTTTACAGGCAGAAGAAAAACTGTATTTTTTGCCACCCTGTATTGAAGTAACAGAGATTACGCTGAAGTGTGGGAAGCCTCCAAGTACCTAACTCCAAATCAAATTTTGATACCAAATTTCCGAAGAAAAATATTGAAATTATTTCATATTTGGAAAACAGTAACAGATAGGTGTAGGAACATTCGAGAAAAATTGTCGGGTAATTGTTGTGGATTCCAGAAATAATATTATATATATATAGGGTGTTCGTCTTGAAAAATTAAAGTTTTGACTACTTTCTAATAAAAGTGGGAACAGCGCATTATCGAAAATATTCCGGTTGGTAGAATATGTCCGAATATGCTCTCCATTGAATTTTCGAAGTGATCCGGTGTCTGGTTCACCTGAAACGTCCAATATGCCATCTCACGCGAATCAGCTTATATATCTATGAATAACATTATTTTCGAAAATGAATTATATAAATATATACCCTTTACTGAATACATTATCACCATATGTCATCATGCATATGCTGGCACAAACACATCACGAGTGAGGTCTTTACTGATTCATAGAGGTATTATGTTGAAAAAAGTCTGCGCAAACGGTGAATGTGAGTGAAGTGATACGAAGTAACAACCCTGCAGTGTAAACTCATCATCAAAGTATTCAGAAGAGGTGAATTAGATATAACAAGGAGTCTACCAACTGTAACATATACAAGGTTGCCATCTCCCCTGATAAAGCAATGACGACCAAAGTCGTCGAAGTAATAGTATCTCAGTTATGCTAGATGAAAATTTGTTCAGCTTGCACCGAAATCAACAACAGAAAGCGAAGATCAGCTCTATAAAATTACAAAAAATATTGAGAAAATCAAAGTTAAAATCAACAATGTTGTCAACAATCTTACAAAACTGGAAAAACTAACAACAGAGAACAAGACGGAAATAACGTCACGTGAAAATGAAATCAATCATTTGGAAACTAAAAATAATACGAACAATGTAAGATTGATGGGGATGAGAGAAGATAAGAATGATAATCTTCTATTAATTGTATTAACCATCATAAACGACCTACTGAAAATCAAGTGTTCACATTGGGAGATGAACAATCTGTTTAGAATTGGAAAATTATACGAGAATATTCAAAAACCCAGGAGTTTTGAGATAACATTTGTATCACAGTTGAAGAAATACAAAGTAATGAAAGCGAAATCGGCATCGAAAGGTACCAATAATATGTCAGACAGTAATTAATCACAATTTTCAAAATGGCTGCTAAAAGTGAGTTCGGATACAAAAATATATTTTCTCGGAATGGACGAATTTATGGATACATAGGCAACAAGTTAGAGTGATATCCGAAGCCGACGTATTTTGAAACTGTTGTTGAAAAGAAAAGATGAAAAAAATTGATGAACTGTCGTGTAGATTTAACTTCTTGTTTTTTCTGATCAGTTTTGTATCATCCAAATAAATGATAGTCTACCCTTTTTGTGACAGTTAAGCATCAGAATTCATATTTTAATTTATGTTTTAATTGGATTCAAATGAAATTTCAAGGACGGTTGAGATTGATTACAATGTATATGATTAAACATTGTATATACCTTCGTTTTTGTTTTTTGTGTCGCATCTAAAATATATAGAAAGAACTTTTGTTATAATTGAATTTCATTAATTCGGACTTCCATTGTCTAATATGATGAATGGAAGTCCAAAGTAATGAAATTCACGATGAAACATTGTCAACCACCTTCAAACAAAAATTATAATAATTGTCCTTGAATTATAAGGTTTATCAATTTGATTTATTCTTTGTCTTCAAAACACACTTATTTTCAATTACAACTCGTAATGGATTTGAATGAATATTACTGGAATTTTATCCCAACACCAAACCGTTATTTTCAACTCCTCTACACGTGTTTCAATCACTAAGTGATCAGCTTCAAAAGTTTAATCATCCTATTGAAAATGATTGAAAGTGATTGAAACACGTTTCGAGGTGTAAAAAATAACGGTTTGGTGTTGGGATAGAATTCCAGTAATATTCATTACTACACCAAAGCTTCCAAATAGTGCATCACATAAGTTTGTATATACATTATCAAAACTATAGAGGGTTGAATACCAAATCACTTGATTATTACAGGTACTCTTTAGACGGGACATACGGTATTATCGGAGCTGTTGAAACATGGTTGCAAGATGGTAAATAGGATGGAGAAATCGTGGATATTGACAAGTTTGATTTAATGAGATCTGAACGAAATCTGGAAATTACGAACAAACCAACTGGAGGTGGAGTATTGATAGCTATTACTATCCAAAAATAATATTTTTTTTGAGTACATCGTAGTTCAGGTGAAATTATACATTCTGTTTCATATATTTACCTATAGTTCATCTCAAATATTGAACAGCAGTCACTTTTTTGCGGCCACAGTCATTCCAATACCCAAGTTTGCAAACCGAATGGGTATAGGAAATTATAGGTGCATTTCTATTATGTGTGCACCGTCGAAATTATTTGAACAATCACGCTGAATTGTATCAGCAAATTGAGAAATATGTTATTCGTCAACAACATGGTTTCGTAGCTGGCAAGTCTATAGTTACTGATTTATTTCTATTTACTAATTGGGCATATTGAAATCGAAGTCAGATATAATATTCACAGATTTTCAAAAGGCGTTTGATAAACTGTATCATTACGTTCTCCTCAATAAATTGAATGGTTTTAGGTTGACGGATGATTTTCTGAAAGTAACTAAAATTTATTTTATAGATAAGTCTTTTATTGTCTTTCATTCTAAAATGTTCTGTGCCAACTCGGAAGTACCTCAGGACTTCAATCTTGGACACCTACGTTTCATTGTGTTTGTCATCATGTTTGTTTCAGATTACATGTTGTTTGCAGATGACTTGAAGATTTTCAAAGATACCGTAATGTACCACAAATACTGTATCACGCACGAAACCCCCTATTGAAATTGAATAAACAATAAATGAAGAAACCCTTGAGAATTGCCAAGAGGTCAAGGATTCAGGTGTAACATATAATGTCTTGTCGTTTACAAACCATATTCATTGAATAACTAGTTCTTCAAATCATATGTTGGGATACTCAATAAAACAAATTGAAAACTTTGAAGATATAAACACAGCCAATCTTTACTATATACTGGTTAGACCTGCATTAGAATTTGCTCCAATGATATGGTCAGGAAAAAGTCGGACAATACTTCAGAAGGTTGAAAAAATACAAAATGATTTTCTGAGATACATGTATTTTAGAAGATATCACACTAGGGCAGATTAAAATACAGTACAAACAAATAATTCAAGAAAATATTTTTGGAAAATGGGTAAACTCTGCATCATGCGTATTTTACCATAGAGTTTCAAATCATCTAAAAGAACAATTTGTTCAGGCCAGTCTCAACTCCCTACACTGCACGTTAATGGACTGACAATTATCA